>JARVGW010000323.1:11858409-11885496 GCA_031762495.1 Anablepsoides rubrolineatus
TACCATACCATACCATACCATACCATACCATACCACTTTTATTTATAAAGCACTTTAAACAGCACAAGGCCAACCAATGTGCTGTACAGACAGCAAACAGTCCACTCACTGTGCCATCCATCAGCCATTTCTGGAAGTTCTCCCTCCCCGGCTGTGGTTTCTCCACGTTCCCTCCACACTGGGCCACTATCCAGTCCACCAGACGCTGCTCCAGGTCAGGGTCGTACTTCTGCTCGATCTTCTCCTGCACCTCTCGGCTCAGTCCATAACTGGGCCCTCTGTTCGCCATGGCAGATGTCTCTCTGTAATCTGTGTGGCTGGAATAAATGAAAATACACGCTGAATTCATATTCATTTAAAATATATTAGAATGAGCTTAACCTAAAGAGGCTCAGTGTTTGTTTAAAAGTGGGAGCAGGTTTTCCTTTCATAGAGATCCACACTGAGGGGCCACAGAAGGGTGTGGTCCCTTGGCAGAGACATGCCCTCTTATTGCCATGGCAACAACAGCCTGTTTCCTGCTCAGGATGCTGAGCTGGGATGTTATGACCCACTGCAGGCTGGGATGAGGATGGGTGTTTTTGCAGAAAGTTTGAGAAAACACAGACATGCAACACTCTTTGGTAAAATTACGTCAGTCCTGTGACGCATTTACGGTCGGCGTTTACTCTGATCTTCACTGCATCACATTTTCCAAAAGTTAAAATCGGATTATTTAAATAAAGTCCATCTTATTTTAATATGTCCACGACCCTTCAGATAACTGCAGCTTAAAAAAACTGTTTCCAAATCGGAATGCACCTGCCAAAAAAAAAAAGAGCGCATAAAACTGCGACAAATGCGCGTTTCTAACCGCAACGCGTGAATTATGACGCGCAGTGAACGCGGGGTTATTGATAAAGGAAAGACTTACTGAGGAGGACAGAGCGGTCAAGGCCGTCCCGACTTAATCCCGCTGAGCTGGACAGAGCTGAGGACGGTGCCGGACTGCTGAAGCATCCATACAGCACACAGCACGAGCGCGTCGGGCCAGACCGGACCGGACTCTGTCCGGGAGGGGGCGGCTGGCTGCTTTTATATGCGGCTCCTCCAGGAGGGGACGCTCCGCTCAGACGCACCCACATCTCTGATGAAGTGACCCTCAGCAAACACGTGAATGCGTCAAATCGATGTTGTCTTTGTCCTCAGGCCCAGTTCAGAACAATGTGTGCGATACCACCTTAAATATTACCTTATCCTCACTGAGAGTCAGCACAATTCACTGACACGATCAGTGACTCCTGAGTCCTACACACATTTAAATAGCTGCTTTAATTTCACCCCTAACTTTATTTGTTTGGCTTTTACCAAATTCAGATTATACCGAGTTCTCACATTACTTATCACACATTAAGAGAGAAACTGATTTATTCTACTTGTGACAAAGTTTGGACATAGCGAATGTAAACAAAATAATGATTTGCAAATCACATAACCCCATATTTTATACACAATTGAACATTAAAAAAATGTCTTTTTGAACCTAATGGCTGCAACACATCCCAAAAAATGTTAGGGTCACTGTGAAACACCTTGTCTTCTTTTAAGTCTGTAAACATTTAGGAAAATTGTTTCATTCTTATAACTATTTAAAATTCCAGGGGCTTCTTTGCTAAATATTTTTTGCTGGATGTGTTCTAAAATTAGCATTTTACTGTAAGCAGCCCATGTCAGAGGCACCAATGCACCCCTATAACAACAGAGAGGCAAGCTTTGTGCCCTGATAACAAGTTGAATGATCCAACTCCTCTTTTGTATGGAAGACTTAATGCTGTGATTCTTATTTTGTTGCAGCATGCCCTTTCAGCAGTTTCAGCCTTTTGCTGTGGCCATAAAATTGGTTGAGTTTTTACTAAAAGTTGTTTAGTTTCTCAGTTTCAACATTTGGTATAGGTTTCATTGGGAATCATTTAAAAGCTTCATAGTATTTTATTACATATTATTCAATGCCCGATCTTTTGTAGCTTTCGTGTTATATAAAAATACACAGTAAAAATGTATTAATTGGTGCAACAACCTTTTTTCCACCTCTCATGGTGTGGACTGACATTTCTAATTTAGACATAAAAAATGAGTGAGTGCAGAGCTCCGTCATAACCTAAAGGTCACTGCTGCAGTTCTAAGATGACCCGAGGGAGATAAGTGGTTGATTTGCCCCACTGAGCTTAAAGCAGCTGCTTGTTAATAATCAACAGTTCAGTGGATCCATTCACCAGACCTCAGTAACTAAAGGCCAGCGGGGATGTGAAGCGAAGCAACAACAAAAATAAACCTGAGAGGCAAGCATAAACACGCTGAGAAGTGTTGGACTCAAATTCTCTGCAAATTTATTATTGTTTTTTTTTAGTATTTAGTATTGTACCGTTTAATTCAACATGAAATATTTTCAGATTTCTGCCCGACAGGATCGTTTTAATGTCTGCTCCATGTTTCAGTTCTGACATTTACCTCCTCGCCCCCTCCTGCATTAGTCTATTATTTTATTTCTGCACAGCAATTTGCTGCTGCTAATGTAAAATTGACTCTTTCAATTCCAATTAGGACAATTTAAAACATCTGCTTTTCAAATTAGTGTAATAAAACTTAGTTGAGCAAGACACATGACATATATTGCATCATGCTGTGGTTCATTTAAGAAAAATTAATGTAAAAAATGTTTTATGCAGAACGTTTTGTACTACTTTAAACGTGGGAATTTAAGAATGTATTAATTTAATGCACGACTATAAAAGAAGAGGTTTTATCAGTTGGAGAAGTCGGGTTTGTGCTAAAACACAATGACCTTAAAAGATGCAACTTTTACCAACTCTCAGCTATTCTTTATTCTCTATTAAAGCAATGCATTTTCACTTTTTGGACTCTATTATATTGACCGTTTTTAATTTATTGAAGGTTGCAATTTCTTAACTTTAAGATTATTTTTTAGAAAACTATTTTTATCATGTTGTAAAACACAAAACTATAAAAGTGAAAGCGAGTCGGTCACTATCAGTCACCAAACATAATTGTTCAACTTTCTTTTCCTTGCAGCTGTAAAGGTTTATGTACAAAAAGGTTCATATTTGAAGCAGCACTTTAGTGTGCGAAGGTTTTATTGGCCAAAAATATATGAAAAGTGGAGGATAAAAAGGCACAGGAAGACTTGTTTAGTGTCTACTGAGAGGGGAAACAGTAAGAACAGTGGCAGAAGCAGCAGAAATGGAAGACCATAACGACAAGGTAACACTTTCTACAATAACTTGAAACACATAAAAGTATCCTGAAGATTCAAAGGGTGCAGCAAAACCCCTCTGATCATGGTTTGCACGGTAACAACTAGGTGGTGGAAAACTATGGGAAAAACTGATGCATCAAAGGTCACATTTGGCAAAGAAGCATGCTGCTGTTTGGTAATTTCCTCGAGGGCTAACTTCCCAGCTAACAGTCAGGAACATCTCCTCCTCTTCCTCTTCAGACCATGGTGGTCAGCTTGTCTATGAGGTCGTCGATCGTGTAGACCATCAGCTTGATGTCATCCTTCTCACACATGCGGTGCTGGCCGTTTCGCCTGAGGATGACGTCGACATCAGGGCTCAGGACGCGCTCTGCGACCTGCATGGAGATGTGCCAGGGGACGTCCTCGTCCTTCAGGCCGTGGATGAGCCGTACGGGGCAGGTGATGGGGATGGGGCTTTGAAGCACACAGTGATTCTCTGCTTCACGCAGGAAGTCCATGCTAAACTTGTAGAAACCTTCCTCTGAGTGTTTGGAAGGCAGGGTCCACTCCCCCTTGTCCTCCAACTCCTTGCGAGTCTGGGAATTTTAAAGCATAAAATGATGTCACTTAAAAAATAAATGTATTGAAATAAATAAAATAAATAAATAAAATGATGAACAAAAAAGTTTGCAAAAAGGAAGTGAACGCTGACAAAATTAATTAGAGACTAAAATGTTACCTGAATTTTTAAAAACTAAAACAAAAACAGAAGCTAACATTTGTAGTGGATACAAATAAAATACTAAAAATGCAGCTAAAATCTCAAACCTGCAAACAGTAGCTGAATGCTAAAATCAGCAAAACAGTAACTAAAAGCTAAAATCAACAAACTCTTAGCTAATAACTAGTTATCAAAATCACAGCTAAAATGAAAACAATTGCTAAATGCTTAAATCAGAAAAAGTGGGCTAGAGGTTTAAATCTCTAAACATGTAGGTACTAACCATAGCTAAAAGAAAATTGAGCAAAATGGTAACTAAACTTTTAAATGAGCAAAACCATAGATAAAAGTTCAAATCAGCAAAATTGTACTGGTAATCAAAAGCTAAAGCTGTAGCAAATAGCTAAAATATTCAAAACCATGGCTAAGTGCTAAAATAAACAAAGCCATGGCTAAAAGAGGGAGTGGTGCGTAGTGGGTAGAGAAGCCGAGTCAGTCTCCCCGGACCAACCAGCCCCACTTTGGGTCCTTGAGCAAGGCCCTTAACCCTTCAGCTGCTCCCCGGGCGCTGTAATTGGCAGCCCACTGCCCCACATGTGTGTTCACATGTGCGATGGGTTAATTGCAGAGAAATAATTTCCCCACCAGGGGATCAATACAGTGTAAAAAAAAACAAAAAAAAAAACTAAACAAAAAAAAAAACTAAACCATAGAGGCTAAAGAGACAACAACAGAGCCAACTACACTACAGCAAATTTCCTTCTGATTTGTAGGATTTGAACAGATTTTAATATATTTCTACGGGAAATTTTAATACTAAAATACTAAAAGTCAAAGCACACTAATCCATTTTGTTTTGGTTAAAGTAACACCAAGTGTGTGTAAGGGATTTGATTACAAAAACAAAATAGAATAAACTCTGAACAGGAAAACAATAGTCTAAAACAGTGGTTCTCATCCCTGGTCCTCAAGGACCCCTGCCCTGCATGTTTTAGTTGTTTCCCTGCTTTGGCACAGCTGATTTAAATCGAGTGATTGAGGCTTCTGCAGAACTTAAAAACTTACTGCAGAGCAGGGAAACAACTAAAGCATGCAGGACTGGGGTCCATGAGGACCAGGGTTGAGAACCACTGGTCTAAAAGCTGACTCAGCATCAACACAAAAATAAGACATGTTCCCACCTCTATTGGTAAAGACTTGAACGCTGTGACAAAATGATCCGTTGCAGAGGAGATGCCCACCAGAGCTGCAGTCTTTTCAGGTCTTGCGATGGCTGCTAAAAGCATGAGCCATCCACCCATACTGGACCCCACTAAAATCTACAGAGAAACAGTAAAAACACCACAAACAATAAATAAATCAATAAACTGATAAACAGTAGACTAATGCTAAAGATATGTGGTGACATGGCGCCCTCTACTGGAGAAAAAGTAGACACAATGAAACAAATATTTTTCTTTTCTTTATTATTCTTATTTTCCTTTATTTTATTTTTTTGTCCACAACTTTTAATTTATATAAAAATATCACATTAAGATATTTTACAAGTTTTAAACACACTTGATGTGTTTCTTACTGAATAATCTCTGTGATAACCAGCAAAACATAATGGCAAACGCAATTGATGTAACTAAAGAATTCTTAGTTATTCTCTCCTCAAACATTCATTATTCTATATTACTTGTAAAATTTTAGGTGTGTAGTTTGACAGGTTACTTTTGAGACAAATAAAAAAGTGGTCTCTTCATTGCAGACATGTTTTTATACTTAACGAGTAAAGATTTTATAACCTGATCAACAACCACCTAAAACTTGTAAAGAGTCAAAGATTTTTTTTTACCTGTTGCCCCTCTGTTAACTCATCCAACATGAAAAGAACATCTTTTTTCCAGGTACCAATTGTTCCTTCTGCTAACACCCCTTCTGAGGCCCCGTGTCCCGTGTAGTCAAACCTAAAAAAGTGTAGAGCAGTGAATCCCTGTGAGTATCAAAGTGTCAAACAATGACCACAAAAACACAGAGATAGAGTTTTTAGACGCATGATGCTGTATTGATCCCAAATAAACAAGTTGAGTGCAAAGATTTGCTCATGTTTTAAACTGACTTTAGCAGATAAAGGTTCAAAGGAAGCATATATGATGCTGTTTTTCTAACAGGTTCAGACAGGTACAGATTTTACATTGGTGATTCTTATCTTTATTTTTCTTTTTAAAGAGTTTGAAAGCTAAGTTGGCGGGGCTGTGGCTTTGTTGGTAGAACTGTTGATGGACTGAATCCCAGTTCGAGGACATTTCTGGGTAGAGTTTGCATGTTCTCTCCGTGCATGCGTGGGTTTTCTCCCAGTACTTCGATATCCACACAGACTGGAGTTAGACAATATAACTGAAACACCTGGTTTTAGACAATAACATCCCTCTCAGACAGCTTCCTCGTGTCCACAGTTAATCCTGTTGGATGTGGTTGGTCCTTCTTGGTGGTATGCTGACATTACCCTGGATACTGTGGGTCTTGATACATCACAAAGACTTGTTGTCTTGGTCACAGATGCACCATCAAGACGTGCACCAACAATTTGTCCTCTTTTGAACTCTAGTATATCACACAAAATGTTGTGTGCATTGCAATATTTTGAGCAAAATTGTGCTCTTACCCTGATAATTGAACCTTCACACTCTGCTCTTACTGGTGCAATGTGCAAATAATGAAGACTGGTCACCAGGCTGGTCCATTTTAGCCATGAAACCTCCCACACTAAAATGACATGTGTTTCAGTTTTAACCCCTGTACATGGTAGGTTAACTGGTAACTCTAAAGTGTCTATGTGCGAGTGAGAGAATGAATAGTTGTCTCTATGTGTCCCTGAGATGGACTTGTGACCTGTCCAGGGTGTACCCCACCCCTCACACAATGACTGCTGGTCACTGGTACACCTTGGACAGGTCACAAATCCATAATGAGATAGTGATTGTATCAGCAAGCAATTAGGCAGTTCCACATGGTTACAGGAGATTCAGGGATTTCTCAAACATGCATGAATGAGTCAAAGTAACACTCTGGGGTATGTTTTTGATGAGGGAATGACATTATAACATGAGATAAAGCTAAAATGTTAATTTTGCAAAATACCTCCCCCATTCAAGTTTGATTTCTTTGTACTCTTTTCATTTGAATTAATGATTTAAATAATTTACAAACCATTGCACTGTTTTCACTTTTTAAGATACAAAGTTGTGAGTGTAAATTAACAACATACTAACATAAACCATGGGGAAAAAGGGAATCAGAATGCCAGCCAAAATGCTGTGTCAATGTTACCTTGCAATTCTTTACGTTTTGATTTCAAAACTACAAAAGAGTAGTCTTTCATTGCTCCATTTGTATAGAGCAAATACAAAAAAATGGGTAATTTACCTGAGATATGAGTGTCCTAACGACCTACAGAACTCTTCCAGAGACTCAGCCTTCTGTCCATTCATGTTGGAGCCATATCCTGGCAGAAACACAACACCTGGGCTTTTCCCCTTCACTCTCCTGTAAGCCAGCTTCGGAAGGTCTGGTCGTGATGCATACTGAACTGAAGATTTGTGTCTCCTGTCTCCTAAAATCACAGTAAATATCAGGGCTGATATTCAAGGATGTGCGTTACTGATGCACTGCCGACAACAGATCATCATCAAACCGTTCAAAAATGCAATATAAACCCACCCAAGAGAAGCTAATTAACTTGTAAAAGTTTAAGATTATATGAAGATGACTCATAAAGCACTGCATTGTTCATGTTATAGACATATGGGACTGTTAAAAATTGTAGTTTCCATCATGCCCTATTTTTTTTAAAAGAACGACGCATTCGCCACACCCCCTCCTCCCGTGTGTTTTATAACATCAGACTGTCCCTGGAGCGTTGCGAAATTAATTCAGTCACAAACACACACTTCAACAAACCTTGTAGTCGCGTGGAAGACAAAGCTGCAACCCCGCCATTACATAAAAATCGTGAAATCCCTTTACGGCAGGACCTCAACGAGAGGGCTGCCATACTGCTCTACGAACACTGACGGAGTATCGCGAGGGCAGCAAGTATCGCGAGAGCAGCAGTACTCTAACCAAGAAACAACGAAGCACAGCCAGTTGATTTCACTAAAAAGGACCCTTTCAACGAATAAGCACGACCTCGCTACGACGTGAACAATTAGCCCGAACGTGGTTGGTCCTTGTAGGATTTTGGCAGAATCGTCAGGGTCGTATTAAGAACGCAGTGGGCGTGACAGAGCGTGAGCTTCCATTGCGACGGCGTGGTAGTTTATCATTGTGGCGATAGCGTGAGGGGATCCTGGAGGAGAGCGTGTTTTGGTCTTAGATAAAACTGAAGCAGGACTTGACAAGCTGGACTCATGCCTAAACTATGACCAAGTGTATCTCGCCCCCACCACACTGGCTCATGTAAGTCATTCCAGCTCACCAGGATCACGATACAATCTCACCACACGACTTTAACGACCAACCTTCACGTGCCAGTAAACACCAAGGTGTTTTTCATTCACCGTCTCGCCTGCTGTCATTATGGTCAGACCTTCTGGACGACCACCGAAAACCTTGTCACCTGAATTGTCTAATGCCATTCGTTTCCAGAAGGGAGCCGGTGCTGGTTCCAATCCTCCTCCTCCCACAGAGGACTCTAATGACCAAGAGTCAACTCCTAAGAGGCAGAGGAAGGAGAAGGTGATGGCCATGCTGACAGAGGAGGAAGAACAGTCCATGGTTGAGTGGCTGGTCAGTAACCCCATCCTCTACAACCGTAAGTTGAAAAATTACAAACACACCAACAGGAAGGAGGCTTTGTGGCGGGAAAAAGCGGAGGAGATTGGGAAGGACGTCCTCATACTGAAGACCTGGTACACCAGTCTGCGCACCAGGTACGGCCGCCTGAAGAAGCTCTGCGCCATGCAGGAGTCCCCCGAGCTGACGGAGCGGGACTTCTGGATACTCGGATGCTTTGAGTTCTTGAGACCGCACATTATTGAGATCCAGAGGAGGAGAAGGGTCAGTCTGAGTTGTGTACACACCTCTCCATTTTGCAATATTTATAATTTTAATGAAATATAGGGATGCACCGATATGAAAATTTCAGCCGATATCGATATTTGATATCGGCTGATAATAGCCGATAACTGATATTTACCGATATTGCACAAACACACAAATTACAGTATACATATATGCACAAACACACTTTTTTTTTTTTTTTGATACAGTAAATAAACAACCAGACCTCTGACATGGCTCCCCTACTTCAGTTATTCCTGGCTACGCAGCGTCACTATCACTATTACGATCAAACAGATGCAGCTCATCCAACCATCTCCCCTCCAAAACAGAAACACAAAGCTAAAAAGTGGCAAATCAATATCGGACATTAATATTGGCCCAGTTTTACATATCGGACCGATACAGATGTTAGTGCAGATATATCGTGCATCCCTAATGAAATAACTACCTTGTGAATTTTTTAATTTGTACATTATAGAGGAAGGATAAAGTTGGCGTTAGTGTTAATGACATCCCCCCTGTTGAAGATGACCTCGATCATGATGCTGATGAGGTTGATGCTGATCCACCTGCTATCCACCTTGAGTCAGTTAAACTCCAGCCTGTGTCTCCGGTGAGCAGCACCTCCAGCACCAAACCGTCTACTGCTAGTAATACCTGTGGCAGAGGGGTGGCAGCTGACGAGGAGAATGAGACCCTGCTCACGACGAGCATCTGTGAACGCCCCCAGCAGTTCCTGACCATACAGCAGCAGCAGCAGCTCCACGGTCAGCTCAGACCAGAAGATGAACGGGAACGTGACGCATTCGCGGAGTGGCTCAGGTCAGCCATGCGAAACTTTGAGCACTCTGTTTGGAGGCGGTGCCAGCGGGAGCTCACCGACGTAATGTACCGCTTCATTGCTGAGAACGATGCTCTGAGGATCAAGAAGCAGCCTCCGTGTTAGTCCTCTGCTGGTCCAACTAGCTAAGCTTGAGCTAACCTGCGAGATTCAACCACCCAGGTGTATCAGCAAGTCTCTGCCAAGCTCCACCCAAACAAGGGTGACAGCCTGGACCGCAGTACAGGCCTGATACTGTGCAGAGGCTCTGTGAACACATTTTGGGTCCAGCAGCAGTTGCAGGCAAAGTAATCAACCTCAAGTTCACTCTGTCATCAACTCAGTGTAGCAGCACTTTAACCAGCACAACTGCACAGTACTGTGGAGCAGTGTTCATCCTTTCTGCAGTGGTCGCCATAGGACGTGCCCTTCCTAACCTGGGCTTCTGGATTCTGAGACTGTGGCACTGACCACCGATGTACCGCGGTCCCACGGAGCAAAGTATTCAGATGAAACTAGTAATGCTTTTTAAAAACTAACCTTTTTTATAAAGATATATACTGTATTTCAAAAGAACGTTTGTATTTTCAAATCTAAAGTTGAATATAAACATACACAGATTTTTTTTTTTACTTTTACCTAATTTGAATATCTTTTTGATCCTTTGAAGAGTTTTTAATGCTTTAAAAGCACCTCTGTCAGAACAATTTCCTGTACAAAAACACTGTAACAGACTGAGTGTACAATACAAAAGACATCTTTTACTTGTTATTTTATGGTTTATTTAAATTAAATGCAACATGGAGGACTTGTATTTGCCACATCATCTTTAACATCTGGCTGGTGTTGGCATGTAATCTTTGTGAAGACAATTTTCTTTAATGCAGAATGAATCTTGACATTTTAAAATATTTGAAATACAGAACAGGTGTACTGTAAAATAAACATAATGGAATGTAATCCCACGTATAATAAATTAATTCTAACAACAGTGAAATTCCTTGATTGATTTTTTACATACGCAGTTTATTATAATTCTGTTTATGTAACATGATTATAATCCCTTTAGTGTGGTCAGTTCTCATACAATTCACATGATGCTGTCATTTGGATTAAACATGAAATTTTAACTTGTTAGTTTTATGGCAAAATATAAGATTTAGTGGTACATAATGGATAATATTTAAAGCTTAAACTGTGCTACTTTCCACTACTAATAAGAATGTATTAAAGTTTATTATGCCGTTCTTTATGAATAAATAACTGAACTTATTTTTAATATTAAATAAATATTTAAATAAAGACAAACTATAAAATAAAAAAATGGAAATGGTTTAAATGTCTCAAAACACAACTCCCAATCAGTGCAAAACTGTCACTGTTTGTTGGTTTATGAGAAGAGTTGTAAAGTAACTACGTACAAATACTTTGTTACTGTACTTAAGTAGATTTTTTGGGTATCTGTACTTTACTTGAGTAATTATTTTTCAGCCTACTTTTTACTTCTACTTACATTTTCACACAATTATCTGTACTTTATACTCCTTATATTTTAAAAAAGGCAAGAAGTAGAAAGTTGTTACTTTTATTTCATTTTTGCTTGTTTTCATTCCAGCTTTTTATTGTTAAAAATAAATACTATTCATATAAATTGTGTCTTCTAGTTAGTGAATTTAATTGTGGTTAAATGAGAAGTATAACTATATAAAATTCTGATACCGTATTAGTTTGTACACAAACAAATCATGTCACACTCAGCAGGACATAATCATTAATAGTACTATTAATGTACAAGAAGTATTTGTATTTCATGAATTATATTACTGCATTTGGCCGCAGCCCTCGGATAGATTGTCATTTTGGGGAAAAGGTTTTGGCAGCCTTTATACAGTTAGGTCCTTATATATTTGGACATTGACACAAATTTTGTCTTTTTACCTGTTTACTGAAACATATTCAAGTCATAGTTATATAATGTACATGGACATAAAGTCCAGACATTTAGCTTTCATTTGAGGGTATCCACATTAAAATTGGATGAAAGGTTTAGGAGTTTCAACTCCTTAACATGTGCCACCCTGTTTTTAAAGGGTCCAAAAGTAATTTGACTCCAAGGCTATTTCATGGACAGGTGTGGGCAATCCCTTCATTATGTCATTCTCAATTAAGCAGATAAAAGGCCTGGAGTTAATTTGAGGTGTGGTGCTTGCATTTGGAAGGTTTTGCTGTGAAGTGAACATGTGATTAAAGGAGCTCTCCATGCAGGTGAAACACGCCATCCTTAAGCTGCCAAAACAGAAAAAAATCCATCTGAGAAATTGTTACAGTATTAGGAGTGGCAAAATCTACAGTTTGGTACATCCTGAGAAAGAAATAAAGCACTGCTGAACTCATCAATCCAAAAAGACCTGGGCACCCACAGAAGACAACAGTGATGGATGATGGCAGAATAATCTCCATGGTGAAGAGAAAGCCCTTCACAACAGCCAACCAAGTGAACAACACTCTGCAGGAGGTAGACATATCAATATCCAAATCTACCATAAAGAGAAGACTGCATGAAAGTAAATACAGAGGGTTCACTGCACGGTGCAAGACACTCATAAGCATTAAGAATAAAAAGGCTAGACTGGACTTTGCTAAAAAACATGTAAAAAAGCCAGCACAGTTCTGGAAGTACATTCTTTGGACAGATGAAACCAAGATCAACCTCTACCAGAATGATGGAAAGAAAAAAAGTTATGGTGAAGTCGTGGTACAGCTCATGATCCAAAGCACCACATCATCTGTAAAACACGGTGGAGCAGTGTGATGGCTTGGGCATGCATGGCTGCCAGTGGCACTGGGGCACTAGTGTTTATTGATGATGTGACACAGGACAGAAGCAGCAGAATGAATTCTGAGGTATTCAGAGCCATACTGTGTGCTCAGATCCAGCCAAATGCAGCCAAACTGATTGGTTGTCGTTTCATACCACAGATGGACAATGACCCAAAACATAAAGCCAAAGCAACCCAGGAGTTTATTAAAGCAAAGAAGTGAAATATTTTTGAATGGGCAAGTCAGTCACCTGATCTCAACCCATATGAGCATGCATTTTACATGTTAAATACTAAACTTCAGACAGAAAGGCCCACAAACAAACAGCAACTGAAAACCACTGCAGTGAAGGCCTGCAGAAGGAAACACAGTGTCTGGTGATGTTCATGAGTTCAAGACTTCAGCCAGTCATTGCCAACAAAAGTTTTTCAACCAAGTACTAGAAATGAACATTTTATTTACAATTATTTAATCTGTCCAATTACTTTTGAGCCTCTGAAATGAAGGAATTGTGTTTAAAAGATGCTTTAGTTCCTCACATTTTTATGCAATTATTTTGTTCAACCCACTGAATTAAAGCTGAAAGTCTGAACTTCAACTGCATCTGAATTGTTTTGTTTAAAAATCATTGTGGTAATGTATACAGAACTAAAATTAGAAAAATGTTGTCTCTGTCCAAATATATATGGACCTAACTATATGTATATAAACTGAAACAGCCAGACTAGAGCATCCTAAATTGAACATAAATTAATTATTTTAATACAATATAGTCATCTAGCATTTTTTGGGGAGGTCACCTACTAATAAATATCTGCTCATTTTAAATCAATATTTTTACTTTTAATACTTAAGTACCAGAGGTCTATAAAGTATTTGAAAAAAATAACTAAGTAAAAGTAAAAAATACCATATCAGAAAATGACTTTGGTAAAAATAAATATCACTGATGAGAAAACTACTTAAGTAAAAGTCATAAAACTTTCACAAAAATTGGGAAAGTAGAAGTAAAAGTACCTTTCCATGCTATCTCTAACAAATAAATTGTTAACTTTACAGAACCAGACTGGCTCCACAAAACCAAGTTGATTAAATTGTTCAATTTCTTTAAAATAAAATATGTGTATCGCTCTACTAGGTTTAGTGGAAATAGTTGATATGATTTAGTTGAGTAAATTCAACACTTATTTTTTGAGAGCACATAAACAACTCCTTTCATGATGAGTTCAGACAGATTTAAATTATAACAAGTAACTATGTGTTAAACTTTAAAGTAAAGAAGTAAAAGTATACTTTTTAGGTTTTAAAAGTAACTAAAAGTAAAAGTGCTCAAAAAAAATCCTTAAGTATATGTACTTAGTTAGGTTACGTACAAAAAATAAAATAAAAGATACTTTAGGACTTTTACTCAAGTAATATTCCTAAAGGAGACTTTAACTTTTACCAAAGTAATTTTTTTGGTAATGTACTTTTACTCAAGTATGACTTTGTGGTACTTTATACAACACTGTTTAAGAGTAGAAATTACATGTTCAATGCACATTAGATGCACGTGAAGGTGTATTATTATATTTTTTGGCATAAATGGAACCCCATATACAGATATTTGTTTTTTGTTCTTCCACATCTCCTCGACGATGACTTAAATTAGTATTTTATTTAAGCTTTTGCACGGGAAGGTAGTTGCTAAACTAAACAAAAAGGCTTCATATTAATAAGATGTTATGTTGCTGTCAGTTAGCCTCGCTTCTGGTTAGCGTCGAGGCTAAGTTGTCAGCATATTGTAATAAAAGCAGGTGAAAACTTGTGTATTTGTGAGTGTCATGTGAAGTGTCAGTTTGTAACATGACTCAGAGCGTCACAGGCGGAAGGTCACGGAGCAGCAGGACGGAACGGAAGCGGGAGGGAGAAAAAAAAAAAGCCTATCCGCCATTGTGGAATATAGTAAGAGGGGATATTCCAGTAGGGTACTAGTCAGTTTCAGGTTGACTAAGAAATATCATTTGAGGTAGGAATCCACTCGCCAATTGACGCCGGTCTTTCTTTGCGGACACGAAGTCGCCCCCGTCGGAAGGCAGCAGAAGAGAGAGGCAGGTCGTCGTTCAGGGGTCTGAGCAGCACGGCAGGAAAAAACGCCACCTTGTAAACGTTTCGACTGATTGGACGGAGCCAGGAAAAAAAATAGCACCGAAGTGCAGAAACATAGACACAAGCAGGAGGGGTGAAGCCGCGGACAGTCTCACAAACAGCGATTTGTTTTTTTTTTTTTCGGTTCCCGGAGGATGTCTGCGACCACAGTTGATCAGGTTTGGAGAGTTGTTCCGTGCTATAAGATGCTAGCTTTGCTAGGAGGAGGTGGGGGAGGACTGAAACTTTACCAACAACAGTTTGTTTGATCGGGTTTGGCACTCCAGATCAGACGGGCGGTAAAGTCTGTGATATG
Organism: Anablepsoides rubrolineatus; assembly: GCA_031762495.1. Taxonomy (NCBI): domain Eukaryota; kingdom Metazoa; phylum Chordata; class Actinopteri; order Cyprinodontiformes; family Rivulidae; genus Anablepsoides; species Anablepsoides rubrolineatus. The sequence continues at coordinate 11,873,498 of JARVGW010000323.1, forward strand.
TGACGACTATTAGCCGAAGGTAGGCCGACCGCACTGCCGTGTGCCAGGGGGGGCTGTACCGGGCTGTAGCAGCCTGCCAATGCGGCACCGTTTACTGGATGTCAGAGAGACGAAGCAACCTGTAAATGTTAACATCCGGGCTGAGAGCTGGGCTCACAGCCACAAGCTTTCAGGCTGATATGACATTTATGCTTCTTGTTTTCTTGTTTCCTGTCGTGCTCCTCGTATAATGCTCATTTTCCTGTCCGTTTTTTTCAGAGACCTAAAGGACAAGGAGGAAATAAAGGTAAGACTGTGATTTGTAATTTCTGTTCTGTTGTGAAATGTTGTCACTTACAGTGTTTGTGAAATATAGCTGAAACATCAGCAGCCTGTAGCTTTATACACACCACTCCATACCTATATATTTAACCATCTGACATCTTGACTATTAAATTTGATAACACTGTGTCAAACATGAGATCATTTATTCATATTGGGATTTTCCTCTTTCTATTTTAAGTGCAAAACGGATCAATGCATCAAAAAGATGGTGTGAACGATGATGATTTTGAGCCTTATCTAAGCGGCCAGACAAATCAGGTAATGTATTATAAAAATACTCAATATGATCTGTTCTGACAAACTCTTCCAGTATATTTATTTCATATTTGTGGTATTACTCTAGTACAGTGGTCCTCAACCTTGATCCTCAAGGGCCATTATCCTGCAGATTTTTCTCTGCTTCAACACACCTGATTTAAATAAACGAGTGATTAACAGGCTATTGCTGAACTTCAAGACTTGGTAAAGAGCAGGGAAACAACTAAAACATGCAAGATATTGTCCCTAGAGGACCAGGATTGATGACCACTTCTCTAGTACAATAAAGAGTAATAGTAGGAAAAGGTGAATGGTAATATTTCTGTCTGTGGGTCAGTTTGTTACACAAATATCTCATGAATCTATGGATGACTTTTGAGAAAACAAATCGAAACTACTGTAATTATTGGATGTACAACTACAACTGATGAAGAAACCCAATTCAAGATGGCTGCCACATATAACTGTCCTTAACAAAACACAAACATAGTTATACCTCACTATAATGTCACTTTTACATTTATTGATCTAAAATTTAATGTAGTAGTAGATAAGAGTAATTCACAACACGTTCTCTGAGTGTAACATCTTGCAATATTGCATTATTATGAGATTATGCGGAGCATTGTTTTCAAAGTTTGATCAAAATGACTGCAACTCTGTTTCTCAACATAAATGATCTTAGTCCATTGATTGGAGAAAATAAATTTTCTTTAAACAGTTTTGGTACTTTGATATGTATTTGTATGTATGATTTGCTAGCTATTTTATAGATACTAATTACGTGCATTTATTTAAATTGAGGTTTTCAATAAGCAAAAACAGGAAAATTAAAACTTGTTGTAAAAAAATATATATATGCAAAGGGACTAATAATAGAAAAATGAAAAGTTTTCTCTGCCTGTATTTGGATAATCACATAAACAAAAATTCAAAATTAGCTCAGAATATGCTCACATAATTCCATATATGTAGATTTGTAGTATTTATGAAAGGTCCTTTTTTTTGTCTCCCCCTGGGGATAAATTTACTGTATATTTTAGGTGACTGCTATACAGAATAGTATATACATTTATTCCAGTTGTTTTTTTTACTTGTCTTGTTATTCTGTATAATACATGACATAACTGTTTGTTTTTCTGTGCTACACAGAGTAACAGCTATCCACCAATGTCTGATCCCTACATGCCAAGTTATTATGCTCCATCCATTGGCTTTCCTTATTCTCTGGGAGAAGCTGCTTGGTCCACAGCAGGAGACCCACCAATGCCCTACCTTACTACCTATGGACAGATGAGCAATGGTGAGCCGCACTTTATCCCTGACGGTGTTTTCAGCCAGCCAGGTGCCCTGGGAAACACCCCTCCTTTCCTCAGCCAGCATGGCTTTAATTTCTTTCCCGGTAGTGCGGACTTTTCAACCTGGGGTACCAGTGTCTCTCAGGGCCAGTCAACGCAGAGCTCGGTCTACAGTAACAGCTACAGCTACGCTCCTAGCTCGCTGGGTAGGGCTATCACGGACGGACAGGCGGGCTTTGGAAGTGACACCCAGCTCAGTAAGGTTCCAATGCTGAGCAGCATTGAGCAGGGCATGGCAGGGCTAAAACTGGGTACAGACATGGTGGCAGCTGTCACCAAAACCGTGGGCTCACCTTTAGGAGGCACAACAGGGATGAGCAGTACGGCAGCCAATAATCTTCCCCCGCCCATCAACTCATCCGTGCCGAAAACTGCCACCTGGGCAGCCATTGCCAAGAAGCCGGCTAAACTTCAGCCGAAGGTCAAACCCAAAGTCAACATGGGGATGGGGATACCTGCCACCATTCCCCCACCCCCAATAAAGCACAACATGAACATTGGTACATGGGATGATAAGGGCTCTTTAAACAAACCTCCACTGGCTCAGACTATGATACCCCCACAACCTCTGATGCAGCAGCCTCTCTTAGCTCAACCCCAACCCTTGCTGCAGAACCCTTTACCCCCTCAGCCCCCACACCAGCCCCAGCATCAACACCAGACCTTTCAGCTGCAGTCTCTCCACTCCCCTCAGCACCCCCAGCCTCTGCCGCCTGGCCCTCCACACTTACACCTCTCCTCCCAACCTGGCCTCCCACAGCCCCTTCATCATCAACAACCCCAGCAGCCTGGACCTCCCCCAAATCGCTGGATTGCTCCCAGGAACCGGGGTGAGGCCTTTGGTCTCGGTGGCGGAGTCCCACTGAGTGCCTCCCCCTGTTCTGGAGAAGTGCACCCTGTGCTGGAGAAACTCAGAGCCCTCAACAACTACAACCCCAAAGACTTTGACTGGAACTTGAAAAATGGACGCGTTTTCATTATCAAGAGCTACTCAGAAGATGACATCCACCGCTCAATCAAGTACTCTATCTGGTGCAGTACAGAACACGGCAACAAGCGCCTGGACAGTGCTTACCGTTCATTGGGCAACAAGGGGCCCTTGTACCTGTTGTTCAGCGTCAACGGCAGCGGGCACTTCTGCGGCGTGGCCGAGATGCGCTCACCCGTGGACTACAATGCCTACGCTGGCGTCTGGTCTCAGGACAAATGGAAGGGCAAGTTTGAAGTGAAGTGGGTTTTCATTAAAGACGTGCCCAACAACCAGCTGCGTCACATCCGGCTGGAGAACAATGACAACAAGCCAGTGACCAACTCCAGGGACACTCAGGAAGTGCCTCTGGAGAAGGCCAAACAAGTGCTTAAAGTTATCGCCACTTACAAGCATACCACCTCAATATTTGATGACTTTGCACATTATGAGAAACGTCAGGAAGAGGAAGAGGCTCTGAGGAAGGTGAGCTGAATTTACTTAGTCGTTTACTCTTGTTATTGCCTTTTTAAAGCATTTGTCCGTCCGTCCGTGAGGATTTGTGGAAAGGTTATAAACAAATTATATTTTTTTGCAAATGACTCTGATCAGTTGGGGAAAACAGAGTTTAATTCTGACCAGCTTGATTAGTGCACAGCTATTCCTAGGGTCAAGACTAAAGTGGATTACAAATGAAAACAACTCAAAACTTTTATTACAATTTATGCAAACAGTAATTTGTAAACCTTTATGCTGCCATCAGTTTTACAATAGATGATTACTCAAGCAGGAATCTTATGATAATTTTGTTGAAAGTGCCTCAGGCTACATCAAAAGTACTACAGCAATTTGTGCTTTCATGTAATCATAGTAGTCTTATGTAGATAACCATGTAGTGTAAAATCACTAGCAATATAAAGGTTTAATACAAATGTTCACTTAAATTGTTATAAAAATTGTCAGACTGGAGTTTTAAAATGATATAAAACTGGCTTTTAATCTTGCCTAAACTAGCCATTAGCTTGTCAATCAGGTCAAAATTAACCCTTTTCTCCAAACTGAAACCTTTCAAAAAACTGCAACAGGTAAGATATTAATTGGACATAATTTTTCCACAAAACCTTACTCCCAAAGATCTGCACTATTACAGTAGTTCAAAACAAGGCCAAGTTTAAGGGAATTTCTGCTGCAGGCTGTTGTTGTAGTGGAATCAGCTGATCTTGTTTCACATGCTCTGAGGTTGTAACATATTGTGGCTGCATCAGGTCTGCAGTAATTGGAAGTTTCCTGAGGCCTGTCAGCAGATTGAAGTGTCAGCGTCACTCATAAGCAAGTTCAGGAAACCCTGAGTTTGCAGCAGCGTTGAGACTGCAATGAGTTGCCCAAGTCGAGTTACATGACTATTGGGTTTCCCAAAATAGCCCACATTCCTGGCATTCCCTCCCTTTTCCAGACAAAGGCAGATGTAAGTTCCGATCTGCCTTTGAACAACCATCCTGACTTTCCACTGGCTCCTCATGCTTTATTAGTCTACAATAATATAAGCTGTTAAACTGGTTCATATGTTTTAGCCAAGTTTTCTTTTGTTTACTCAACAGAATTTATGATAATAATTGCATTTCACTGTGCACATGCTTCTAAAACGCACACACTTTTTTATCCCATCAGAGGGGAAACTGCAGCAGTGATAATATTGGTGTTGTAAAACAAATGTTAGTCCGGCCAAACAAACCTCAATAGGATGCTGCAGCTGTGGAGAAACTAAAGAACAAATTGTAGTATCACTACTGGCATTCTGCTGCATTCATTTACCAGTATGTTAATTTTCATCAATAAAACCCATGTGACCCATTCAGGGTTTTTTGTTTTTTTTTAAATTCTTTCTCCCACTCCCAAAACTGCTGCCGCTCCACTGATGTTGTATTGACTCCTCGCTGCTGACCTTGTTAATATGCACTGGGTTACTTTCTCATAAATATTTCAAGTCAATGTTTTCAGGCTTCTGAAAACAAACTGTCAGTAGAAAGCCAGTTTCATTCTGCGTCACGCAGGCGTTGAGCCGTGCCGCTTTTGTATCCCTGACCTCGTACATGACAGGATCTCTGCGGCTGAGGCCTCGCCCTCCTTCACCTGACAAGGTGAATTGTTGTCTATTGTTCAGCCTGTCCTACCAGAGCTTTGAGGGGCGTCAAACCAGCAGAGCTACCTACACAATAACACCTTCATGGAAAAATAATTTGGCATCTAAATATTAATACCATGTACCATCCACATTAATACTTTTGTATCATTAAATTGATTTGCTGTTGCTTTGGTATTGTCCATGGTTGTATCGTGGTTTACTGTGAATTTTTTTTTCTTTTTTTTAGTACAAACCAAACAAAATGGTGGGTCGGTTTCGTTTAATATGGAATATGTGATGAGAAATAAAAGGCAATACAGAACTGAACAACATTTCTCGATGTCAAATTAATTCAAATCTAAGCTCAACAATTGATAGTGCGCTGTTTGTACATAGGAGGTTCATTTTTAACAACATTAATTAGAAGAAAAATGGCGTTTCAAAGCTATTAAATGGTGGTCCTCTTGACTTTCTGTACATCCACTTCTCACCCTCTGCTGCTGCCGTAGATCAAGGGAGACCTGCATGCCCAAAGAGATCTGTGATCTCAATGGGATTTGCCTGGTTAAATAAAGGTAATAAATAAAAACATCACTGGGAACCCAAATGTTTTCACACTGCTGATTTGAAACTAACAGAATTATGCTAGTAGAAAAATAAAGAAAAACATTCTGCTTATTTGTTGAAAGAACAAATAAACTTTTAGGTTACATTTGAACCTAAGGTATGCTGACTGATTAGAAGCACATGCCATGTATAGACTGAGCTACTGAGGATAGATATGAAGTTACTCTGAGGGGAGCTGGGTCTTGGGGATCTCAGAGAACTGACATGCAGTCCCTCAAAGAGGACACTGTTCAGACTGAGAAACCGTGAATTATCTTTCTATGTTAATGTTGATTTGCACGTTTTTTTCTACAACTCTTACATTTTTTTGTAATTAAACATTCACCATATTCATAGTTGTAATCTGCATCAAACCTTTGCGTTGTAGGAGTGTTTGTGTGATCGCTCAGGTTTTCTTTAGTGTATCTGCCTCCTTTTTATCTGAGTGAGACAACAAGCCAAAGGTAGTGACTGCAGTCTCATGACAGTGTCAACAAAGCTGATTATTTGGTTAGGGCATTTTTCAGGGCCTTAAAATTCATTTTCTCTGTTTTCATAGTAAAACTATTATTTTTTGGCTTGTTTTTACTTATTTCACGCATCCTTTCCTTGGTAAATGATTAGTATTTTCATTCACTGTACTGGAAATGAATATAATTACAGTAAATACTGAACAAAGACAAAATAACTAATTCTAATCTTGAGTGTTTTACATTTAAAGAGCCTTATCTACTGAGTGAGTTGTTCACATGGGGTAAAAACCTTTTTTTTGGGTCAGTTTTTTTCAAGTATTGACCCTGACTTTTATCTTTTAGTAGGACTGTTTGTAGTGTCTTTTGTGTGAAGTTTGGGTTGTGTATCTTGCATCATGTGGCATTTTCTTATCAAGTCTAAATGTTAATGAAAGCAGGTTGTGAAACCAGCATTTTCTGTTGAGAATAGGAAGCCAAGCTGCACTGAAACTATTTGTAAAGGTCTCTGTCAAATCCTAACAGAAGGAAAAAAATAGTGAAAATGTTCTTATGGACTTCCCAAGACATACTTATTTTAAACATTTTTTGTTTTGTTTTTACAATGATCAGTGGGGGAAAAAAGCTTCCTAAAAATACTTATGTTTCAACTTTCCACCACATTGAGTATGTTTTATTTATTTTTGGAGACAAATTTAAAATGAACTAAAGCAACAAGTCACGGCTTCACAGTGTAGAAAACAGCATTTGGTGCATCTAATATCTGTGGTTTTGCAGAGCAGATTTAATGGAGTTTGGTGTTATTGCCACAGAGTTAGGTGCTTGGTTAGGTAGCTGTTATGTGTCAGTAAAACCCAAATGAATGCCAGGACCAAATGTTTCGCAGCAGGATTTTTCTCAGAAACAAGCCGGGCAATTTAACTCTCTCCACCTGTCAGGGCTGTGCAACGTATCTATAATTTATTTTCAGCGCAATATCAGAAATCACAAAGGACTGCTTGGACCGCATCAAATCAAAGACTGTTATATTTCAAGTGTGCGTTCATGTTCTGCATGCTAATAATGTAATCGGTCCGTTCAGTAGACTCTCACTGGCCTTGATGCCCACACCTGCTTTAGATGAAGCTGATAGACGACAAAGAGAGGAAAATGTGGATTTTTAGCAATTTATCAAATCATCTCAAAATTAAGTAGTAATCACACATTTGCTTATCTCTTGCAACCCTAGAATGTATAATACATGAACATGAAGACAATCATTCACTCTCACGCACACCTAGAATATTTAATTTATATCTATTAACCTTTATTTAACCAGGCATATCCTGTTGAGATCAGTCTTTTTCAGGCCTGAAGGCAGTGGAATCATGCATGTTTTGGACTGTGGGAGAAAACCCACTTTAACACTAGAACATGCAAATTCCACACAGAAAGACCCCAAGTCCATCCGGGACTGTGTCTCAATTCATGAGCTGCAACCTCATGAGTACCTGGACCACGTGGGCCACATCCTTCCCAGTCTGGGTAGGCTGCATGAAACTGCTGTGAAACGAGATGGTCTAGCCTTCGCTTGGTGTGAGGTTACGTGACCACGCTCTACCCCATTACCATCTAGATATCAGCCTTAAAATGCGTTGGGACGTGTATTTACATGTTTTCACTGAAAGAATAGCGTCACAGTTAAAAAGGTATGTAAATAAAAAAAACAATAATTTGGGTTTAGCTCCAGATTCACTACTTGTAGTTGCATTTTATTTAACATCTTATTGCAGCATGAATTTCATCAGCTAAGTTGCTAAACTTACATTTAAAAACAAATTCTTAAGTCCGTGATGAATTTCTAAACCACACTGACTTTCTCCGTTTAGTTTGCTATCCTTGGCCGGGAAGGATACTCGGATGCATCCTTGACTTTTGAGATTTTCTGGGCCGCAGTCCTCGGCTGCTCGAGGAGCAGCCTTCTAATTGGGACAGCACTCGGCACGGGGCAGTGACGTATGCGGCCGACAAATGCACGCACATGAGGATGCAGCCCATGAATTGAGACACAGCCAAATGTGCTGCCATAAATGCCACATTTTTGCAGACTGGATTGCAAATCAGAAATTTTGTTAAGTCATACAAACTTGGATGCCCCTTTTCCACTAGTGTAGTGTCGGTACGGTTCCAAGCCATTTCTATTAGGCCAGATTCATGGAACCAGCCCTTTTTTTAGTACCTACTTCGTTGTTGTTCCAAGTGGTCCCTGTCGACACCAAAATGCACCATCAGAATACTGTTCATCACTGATTGGCTAGGGGGTGGAGTCACTGGTTGCGTCTGCGCTGCCTTTACAACAACTCAAGGAGCCATTTTTTCAATTGTAGCAGTGACATTAGTCTTGTTTCCATCCAAGTTAATTCGAATTTTTAGCGACTTTTTAAAATGTCAGAACTTATTCGGCAAACTGGTTTCCATCTCTCATTTTGCGCATTAACCCTTTTTATTTTTTTGAAAAACCCAAAAACCACCTCCATCAACCGCCCAAAACACACCCATTGGAACCGGACTGGAATGTCAATGGAAAAGCACCCGAACTGACCCGTTCCAACACTGACCGTACCGACACTACACTAAGTGGCACTAGTGGAAAAAGGGAAATATCTTAGCTCAAACCAATGTTGATGAAATGAAGTCACCTTGACGACTTTATATGCTAAAGTTTGAACGTTGCATCCAAGGATTTTTAGACTTTCCTGCCGTACAAAGTCAGAATCCTAGATGGATGCATCTTTATTTGTGAACTGTACCAAATATCTTTAATGAATAAATGTCAAGTTTTAGGTTGTGAAATGGTTTAAAGTTGAGTCTATTTTTTGCTTCCTTCTGTGCACTGACTTTATTTGTGTCCTTTTTTGTTCCTGCCAGGAGCGCAGCAGAAATAAACAGTAGCCTTCAAGCAAGCTCCCCCGCTCAAACTGCAACACTAACAATGAAGGACCTTAAATCAAATTCGCCTAACCACACAGAGGAGAAGCTCTCAACCTTTCCTCTGAAGACGACAATGTGTCTGAACACTTGAACACGACGATAGGTGGACTCATCTGTATTTGTTTGACTGGTGCATCAAACCTCGTTCTCCCGTCTCATGAGAAAACGAACGCAGTCCTGTTTGTCTTTTAAAGCACTTTCAGTCCTCTTAAAGAGCTTCTACAAATACCTTAACTTTAACTCTTTGTTTGTGAGCAACTAACTAATTAACCAGAGTAGTCAGACAATTTCACTGAGCTTATTTGTATTTTTTGTTTGTTTTTAATTGTTTTTGGATGTTAGTGAGCTTCGTCTAGCTCTGAAGAGAACTAAAAGTCTTTAAATTAATCTTAAATCTGGATTCACCTGTCTGATCCTTTCACATTCATCCTTTGACAGGTGGGACAAAATAATTGGGGAAACCGCTGCAGTCATGCCAATCATAAGGTTTTTATTCTACATGTTCTCTTTTCTTTCTGCGTCTGTTTCTGTGTACGGATAGATTATGATTATGCAGCAAGCTGGTGACTGCCAGCTTGTGTGGTTTTTTTTTTTTTTTGGCTTTTGTTTTTCTTCTCTCTTGTGGTTTCTGTCATTCTGAAGTGCATTTGTCTGAGGAGAAACCTGCTGCTTTGGTAGAGTTGGTAGTGGTCTCTTTCGGCCCTGTCGGTGATTGTCTTTGCTCTGATGTTGACAGAAACAAACCTCAGGCTTAATCAGACGGTCTGTCCTCAACAACTATCCTTTTTTTTTTCTTTTTTTTTTGTGGGGGGGTCAAGTCAATCAACTTGTGTTATCCCCCCCACAAATAAAAAAGGCAAAACATGAACTGTAAGAGTGTGACAGTTTTCTCCTCTTGGTAACTCATTAGCTAAATAAAGAAAAATAATCATGTTTAGCTTGAACAGTGGTTTTGTGTATTCATTTTTTTTGCATTTCCTCAAACAGTCTTTAAACTTTACATCGTGTGTTATTTACTGGATATCACGTCTGATTAGGAAAAATTCTGCAGCACAAGCGGGTACTAATGTTTCAATTTGCGTAAGTGCTTCTAAATAAACAAGATGGCAGAAACTCCCTCACCACAGAGTTTCTGCTTATTACAGAGAAAGACTGCAGAGTGTTTTGTGAGTGAGAATCATTGTGTTATTAAAAAAACAATAAATGGGAGCAATAATGAATGGTGCAGCTTACCTAATATCTTTTTGTAAACTGGTTCAAATCTGTAGATAATGATTTTATGGAAAAGCTAGAGTGCATTTACTCATGTTGGGTTTAGAGGGAATTTCAGTTTTGCTGCATTTACCAGCCAGAGACAGATATATTGCTTTTATTCCATGATGTTCACAAGCTCAGAAAGATTTTACCAACACACATCACATAGAATACATTATATTATGTTGTATATACATATATATACTTAGCACAAAAAAGCAAGGAAATGTGATTGTTAGATTATTTCTTTTTGTAACCGTGCTTCTTGGCAATAAATACTGGGCTGATTGGCAGCACCTGGAGGTACCAGAGGCTTAAAACGTGTCAATAAAAATAACAGCAAAATAAGCTTTTTGACCCACATACTCAGCTTTACTGCTCATCCCACAAATGCATGTTCCTTACAAATGTGGCACATTTTAAAAGGAAATTAACAAACTTTCCAATGGTATAAGATTTATTGCCAAGAAGCATTGTTAAAACAGAAATAATCTAAACACACATTTCCTCATTTTTTGTGCTAAGTTTTTATATGCACACATATTGTTTGCCAAAGATGCCTCTTACAGAATTAAATGTATAATCACTGTATCACTGATACTTTAAAGCACTTCTGAACTTGTAATGGAATATTTTTACATCGTTGTATGACAACAAATGTCATCTTTACAGTAAAAACTATCAGTTACTGAACCTGACACAATGAATCTGAAAGCAGATTTAGAGGCAGAAGTTCAGTTCTTGCTGAGTCTATGAACCAGCTGCGTTAAGGTTTGTCAGGGATTCAGACGGCTGTTAGATGGTGGTTTTCTTGTTACTTTTTTGTGTCTAATTTGAACATGTTTAGTGATAAGAAACATGCAGAAAGATGGACAGGTCAAGGGAAATCTGGACACAAAACCAGGGTGCAGGACTTGATATGTGATGAGTGAGTCTGCAGCAATCAGGTATTTATAAAGCTGCTGGTTAATGCTCTGCTTCAGTAAATCTTTAACACAAAGAAAAGATGAAGGACAGAAAATATAAAAAGGGGAGGAGCACTTTGATGTCACAAAGCAAAGAGAGATTAGATGTGTTTTAGGAAACGTTCAGGTAGCTGTGATGTTTCTGTGTCACGGTGCGGTAACACTGGCACAAGTAAAAACAGCCTATTTAATTTATGTGAAACAACAAAAATTAATTATTACAGAAAAATCACACTGAGAACACTGTATATTAATTATCTGTGGATAATTTTAGTGTTGTCTCAGATAACTGGATCAAAATGAACTTTGTCACTTAGAATCTGATCATGTTTTTAAAAAATCAATAAAGGCTTAGAGTTAAAGGTGTTTTCAGGCTTATACAAAACTTTTCCCCAAGAACAACATAAAGAATATCTCATATGTTTGCACAACACCTTGCTTAATTTGCCTCTTTTTAAAAATGACCAGACTCTTCCTTTAATGCCAAATGCTGCCCAAGAGCCTAAATTAAATGCAGTAATTATAAAAGTTTATGCACTTTCAGATGGCATAATATATTCATTTTTTTTAGTTTGATTTCTCTTGCTGTCTGTCCACTAGAGTGTGCCATCAGAACGTGTTATTTCACATTACTCTGTTCTGCTGCCAAACAATACAACAAAGCTTTTCCAGTACGGGGGGGGGGGGGGGGGGGGGGCCGGGGGG
>JARVGW010000323.1:11891829-11911191 GCA_031762495.1 Anablepsoides rubrolineatus
TGAACAAGTGAGAGCTCTAGAAATTGAGGGGTGAAGAGAAATCAACAAATGAACGGAGGTTTGCTTCATGCCTAATAATCTATCATTTCACCTCTCTGTCATTTTAAAACACTTTGATTCCAAACCTTTATAAATATGAGGCGGCCATCCGTAGAACAAATGAATTAAATGTATTAAGTAAGGGGTCTGCAGATGGGGACTCACAAGCTGGGACTTGGCTGCTTATTGAATTCTAAAGCTGGACTGTACCCAGGAGTACAACTGTGCGTTCACGTGGAGTTTTTTTCTTCTTCTCAGGGAGTAGAAATGTAATGCATTTGAAATGAAATGAAAAAGTGTCGGGGAATGAAAAAAGGACACGTGGGGTTTCTGAGGCCTGTAGAACGTAAAGAACACATATCTCCTCCTGTTGAGGCTCGGTGAAACCTTTCAAACCTCTCGGCTTCATGTGCATATGGAGCCTCTATTGATCACATCGACTCAATGCCTCAATGCTCCGATTACAAGCCCCCCCCACCCCCCCTCTTTTTTTTACTTCCCCCTTCCCCCCATTTTGTCCCTCCCTTCCCGTATTCATCTCATCCTTTGTGCTTCATCGTCCTCTGCCTCTGCTGATGTCAGCACTTGGGCTTGCCCCCCCCCCCCCACACACACTTTAAGCACATCCGGGGTAAACCTCTGAATATTTGCTCATGTCTGTTTGTGTCTCTTTGCCCTCGATGTTCACTCAGATATCTAGTTTTAAAGCACTCTGCCTCTCCAGCCTTGACCACACAGCAGTGTTAACAATAAAGCTTTGCATTAGAGGAATAGATTGTACAAGACCCCCCCCCCCCCCACACACACACACCCAACCTTTGCTGGCCTAGTCAAACAGGCCTGGGGGAGCTCTCTGCAATACTGCTGTGGTTATTAGTGTTGACAGCAGCTCATAGAAGTATTCTTGGTTTGTGCTGTACAGGAAGGATTTTTACTTTATAATAAAACAGACTGAGTCTGATCACTGGGAGAGATTTATATCAAACATAACTTTTACTGTAGAACAGTTTCACACAAACAGGCTCTGTTCTTACAGAAAATTCAAACATGGAAGACATTTTTGACTCCAAACAAAAACACATCTCATCCACACCGATGATTATGATTCTATATATTTAAGCATTGAAGCATTACAATAGCATTTGCATAACGCTCAGCTCCAAACAACAGCTTTTTTTTAGTCTTCAGCTCTTTCACATGTTGATCTTTGTTTTTTTTTTCTTTCCCTGACACAAACCCCACTTGAAAACGCTTCATGTACCTCATTAAAATGTTTGATTCTACGTTATGTTTCAGTACGCTTAAAGTAAAGCCTTACACTGTGACAGAACTGGGTCTAAACTGTGGTCGCGGCAAAGCAAAGGAGCTGTTCTCTGTCCTGGTTCCATCAATCAGCTGCAACTCAAAAGGGATTCACCGACAAAACAAAACAAAAAAACAACAACTGGAAAGGCATCGAGTTAGCACTCAGACACAACAAAGGCAAACATATATGTTGTATGTATGCCTTCTAAAGCTAAAAGGGGATATACTGACAAAAAGTGTGGATGCTAGGATGCATTACTTTAATATGGAGTAAAGGGAAAATAAAAACCTTGGGGCCAAATCAGGATCAGAGGTGAAATATGAATAAAGGGCACGTCCATTATATCCGGTTTTAGCACAGCCTTTAGAATATAGGACCACATGGGCAGCTTGTAAACAGCTTTGCTCCCTGGATGAAAGGCCCACTGTGATGTGTGTCCAGGAGGGAGGAAAAAGAGTGCATCATTGCTATTTGAAAGCAACAACACAATTAAAAGCAGATTTTCATCTTTTTACACGCACCTGTGAGCACGATCATCTTCAAAAAAAAAAAAAAAAAGCCTTCAAAATCTACGAAGACGACCATAAGCAAACCTAAGTGGAGTGTGGACATCTGGGCTTTGATATCGTGCACAGGCTGGCAAAAGCACTGACCTTCGTCGCAGCCGCAATTACATCATCGAGCAGCTCCTGCTCTCATGTTTATTAATGCAGGTTCTGGAGGCATCTCCTCCACCTTTGATTGCAAGGGATCTGAGCTTCCCTTTGAATGACAAGTACATCTGTCACATATAAATAAAGTGTATGTAATGGTTTTCTGCTCGAGGAGAGATAGAGGAGACGAGCAGGAGCAGATCAAAGTTGCTCCGGTTTTACGCTGCAGGTGTATGACAGAGATACTGTTTGTTTTTGTTAGGAGGGAAGGGGGTGATGTGCATAAAAATGAGTCGGCACAGGCAGGCAGATAGAGGAGCGTGCAGCTAGTTTAACTAAAGATAAAGGTTCATCCCAATCCTGTTTGGTCTCATTTTCTGCTGCAGTTTTGTTCTAAGCTCCATCACCAACATGAACACAGTGTGTTTTATTGTGACATTCATTTCTTATCTGTCTTCAATGTTCAGTCAGTAGTGCAGGATAACAATAATGTTAAAAGGGGAAAAAATAGAATCAATCCTCATAGTTAAAAATAACATCAAATTTGAGCCCCACCTGTAAAAAAGGCTGAGTTATGGGAAACTTAATTGTTTGTAGACATTTAATTATTATTTCCTGAAAGTTCAATTTAAACTCAATCAGTGGCTCAGAAGATATTTTGCTACCAAACTGAAAAGCATCGACTTCAAACACTTGGCTGACAAAATGTTAGCTAAAACAGCAGCGTATGTTTTAAAGCTCAAAATATATGTTGTGGATCAGTCTCAGCTACCACCACAGTTAGTTTGAACTAAATAAATGTAAAACTGACAGAGATATAAAGATTTTTGTGTTTGCTGAGGTTTCTCAGCAGCGGCGGCCATCTTGTTAACATTCAGCGATGACTCTCTGAGAGTTTTGCTGAAATCCATCGAGTGGTTTATGAGATATTTTGCTAACAGTACAATCAGACTAACACACAGACAATAATCATCCTTTTGCCTTCAGCGTTTGGCAATAATAAGAAACCCAAACTAAAAATGACAAATAAAGCATGAGATGTATTTAATACTGCAGGGACTCTTTCTGCCAGCAGAGGGCCTCAGGGTTACAAGCTAAAACTAAAATGTGATGGATTTTATTTAATGCAGCCACACACAAACACAAATCCTGAGCAGAAACACATATTTACATCTTCATTTGTCAAAATGAACATAAAACTGAGTGCCCTCCTATTGGTGATTTATGCCATCAGTGTGTTACATTGTTAAATATGTATACTTCAATCAAATATTTCTGCTTTACTGGCAAGTAAGATTGTTTTTATTCTGCCTAAAAGCATAAAGCTATGTTAAAGAAACTCCTGCTGTAAAAAAATATCTGCCAAATATTGCTCCAAAGTGTGTTTGGATTTGGTGTGCTCGGAGAGCGGAACAGAAATCTGCACATCCAGTTGAATTAGCAAAGAGACTTTTATTCATACGAAGCCAAACTGCTCTCTTTTTCCCATCATGCCATAAAAAGGCCTGAAGCAGCGTTAACTCCTCAGAGCTGTGAAAGAGCTCCACTCTCCAGGGAGCCAATAAGGGACTAACCATCATGTGAATGGGCTCCATTTGCTGCTGCTGCACTGATCGAGTCAAGCCTGAGCATGAAAAAAAAAGAGGAAAAAAATTAATCTGTGCAAAAATAAATAAATAAAAAAAGACTTAATTTTCAAAGTAGCAGAGAGTGGACTGGTGTGAATATGAATCGATGCTGAGGCTGAATGGAAAAACTGAAACCCAGTGGATGACGATGCTCTGCAGCTACATTTGATCACTGCAGTTTTTTTTTCTCATATTAAAGCTCCATAATGAGTAAATTAGTGGGTCTCCATCTGCGGCATCGCAAACTTGGAGTCGCACATGCAGGCTATATTCACAGACTCCTGCTGGGTGTGTTGGTGGAGAATAAACATTATTTTATACACTTTACACAATGCACACACACAGTGTGCACATCCAGTGATTCGCACTTGTTGGTGAAAAAATGTTGGCTTAGAGGATGTTTAAAGTGCAGTGTGAGAAAGAAAAAAACAGGTTCTTCATGCAGGACTGTTGATCTGATTCCCACCTCCTCCTCCTCCTCCTTTGATGCTGCTTTTTTCTCTGCGTGTCACTGAGTTTATTGTTATATATTTATGGTATTTATCAATTATATTCCTCTGCTTTCAAACAGCTCATGACATTTACCCACAGAGCTTGTTTCAGGAAGGAAAAAACATAATTGGTTTAGTCTGGGAAAAAAGAAGCGTTAAAAACACATCAACCCCATCCTCTCTCAAAGAATAAAAATGAAGTGACTCATGGCCTACATTCCAGTTGCTCTGTGGCAGAACACATTAACGCAGGGTCCAGTTGTGCAAAAATATTCAAAGAAGGGCAGCATGACTGAGATGCAAATACTGGATAACAATAAATAAACGCTACAGTTTTGTGGTTTTATTCTGGATAAAGAAGCAACTGAAACCTAAAGAAAAGTGTGCACAAGCGATGTGCACAAAAATGGGGTTCGGTGTAAAAGCTATGAACTGTTAATATCTTACCTGTCGTAGATAGCTCTTTGAACGGCCTCACATTGGAGAGATATTTGCAGTTTAGGGGGCTCCCACAAGATAACATTCCAGAAATCTTTTTTTTTTTGATTGTCTCAAAATGACTCCAAGTGCAGCTATGTTAGAAATTTTCACGTTCGTTTTGAATTAAATGTTAATTTCTGTCGAAATAGTTTGAAATTCCTCCAGGAAGTGCTCCAGACTGTAGAAAGTGAGAAAGCTACTGCATCAAAAGGTCTCAAGTATTGCTTTAACATTTAATCTGGTTGATAAAATAAAAAAATCTGCATCATCTTTATAATCTTAACCTTTTTATATTATGACGTGACTCCTTTTAGATATTTGACCAGACTACAACTGAAAGTGCAGCCGTACATACACACACACACACACACACACACACACACACACACACACACACACACACACACACACACACACACACACACACGCACATTTACATATCTGCAGCCATCTGCTCTAAATGATAGGTAATTAACTGTGGCCTGTCTTTGTCTCTCTGGCTGCCATGCTGACATATAGGAGCTCTTCAGTGGAATATACGTGAATCAAGGACTTCTACAGAATAAAAGGACGGGGCGATGAGTGAGAGGAAGGACGAGGAGGAGGAGGAAGAGGAGGAGGAGGAGAAGAGATGTGCAGTGTTTGTGAATGATGCTGCATAAATCCAAGGAGGTGTCTCAGAGAACTGTTACAGTGATGGGATGAAAAAAAAAAGAAATTAAAAACAATGGCGTTAAAAGAAGAGGACATGTTTGCGTGTCAAACTGGTTGTGGAGCTCTCCTGCAGTTTTCAGACCACGGTCAGTTTGTGTTGGACCTCACTGTTGGAGTGAAGAAAACTAGAAGCTCAGGAGTCATTTATGATGTAACAAAGCAGACACTAAACAGGTTTTCTTTTAATACATTTGGTCTAGTACCAGATGTGACATGGAGGAAAAAACAACAACAAAAATTCAGCTAAAATTCTATTTTTACAAAAAGTGACACCAGTATTTTTTTGTTCCCTTCTATGTTTTCCTCTCCCAACAACGTGCCCTCCTTCCTCCTCTCGAGTCTGTCTCTGTTACAGCAGAGTGTGCCTATAATTAACCAGGTATCTCGTGCAGCGATGAGGAGAAGGAGCGAAGCCGCACACATCTACCTGCCAGGGCTGGAGACGGCTCAGTGTGGGGAGCCCTGTTTCTCATCAAACGGGATAATTAGAGTGTGCATGGAATGTGATTCTGAGGAAGAGGTGACGGGGTACATGGGAGAGGACGTTTGTCTACAGGCTTTGACTCCTCTTCTCCAAAAAAGTGCACAGGCTGGTGTCGCGGGCTGAGGACGACAAGGTCAGCGGCAATAGAACAAGATGTCAGAAACAAGGGTGTGTGCTGAATAAAGAGGAGAGGAAAGAATTTAGTGTTTTACTGCAGCGGTGTGTTTTAAAAGAGGAATGCAGCTAAAAAGAAGGAGATTACACAACATGAGCTTGATTTGAGTGCATGAGAGTTTATTCATACAGAGCTGCAGCTCCAGCAGAAGTCATCATGAGCCTGAGCTGCACTTTGGTGACAGTGGAAAGGAATGACTCCATTTTAACAGGAAGGAACCTCCAGTAAACCAGAACAGACAGAAGATTGGTCCAGGTGTGTTTTTTATTGGAAGAAAAACAAAGAAAAACTCAGGTTAAAGGCAACAATATATAAACATAAAGTGCAGAGGGAGTAAAGAGTGAGGAAACGTGGTCAGTATGTATACTACTATCCAATAACCTTATGCTCTAAAATACATTCTAAACCTGATTTTTATACTTCAGTCAGTTTGTTTAATGTATAATATTAACAGGAAAACAGTGAAAGATAACTAAACTATCAAAATTCCATCTAAATCATAAGCACGTGGAGGGAACTACTTTTTCTTCCGCCTGGATAATATGTCTGCGCAGCGGCACATGCTCTGTCTGATGTTACATGTTCAGTATCTTCATGTTAACATAGGTGTAAGAGATCAAGCTTAATGAGGGATTTAAAATATGAGTCAAAATAATAATTTTCTTATTTTATATTAGTAATGAAGGTCAAGTTAGCAGTGATGAGAAATCAACTTAATTCTTAAGATTTTATCTGTAGTGTCGTCTTTTATAACACTAAAGGTTTTGTATTTTCTTGCGAAAATGTAGAGTAAGAAAGAAAGTAGCAGATAATATAAGATGTTCTTTTTCTGTCTGCTGCCTTTCCTTTTGTGTTTTTGTATTGTGTATAGAATTTAATTTGTTTAAAAGAAATGAATAAACTTCTAAAAGGAAAATGAAATGAAAGTTGATGCCATCCAGAGTCAGAACTGCACAAAGAAACATTTAAATATTAGCGATTTATAAGTGGGGTTCAGTGGAAAGGCTTTAGATAATAAATATCTTACCTGTTGTAGATAACTCTTTAAATGCTTAATTCTGACCAGACTGATGTGCCAACGGCCTGAGTGGAAAAAACAAAACAAAGTAAAGCTAAGTTGCATTCAAATTCCTCTCTCTGCTCTCTAATCTAATAAAGACAATCATAATATAAAAGATTGAAAAAAAAACAACACAATAAAGCACCTCTCAGAGCTGCTGTGGTAATTGCTGCAATTAGGAGATAAGCGTCGGGAGAAAAAAGTTTTTTATGGTCGAAGCCCCCATCCCTCGAGTGACCTTTCTGCAGCCGCAGCTCTGCAGCTGTATTTCAGACACGAGCGACCAGCAGCATCCAGAGTTACGGGTCACTCTGGTGTGAAATATGGGAACCCCTCGGTGAACCTTCTCTGTAGAAGTCACCTTGACGGTTTCTCCACTCAGGAGTCGTTTATTTGCAACAAAATAACTGTTGGAAGGTGATATATTCTCACGTGGAGGGTGGATCACAACTTTGTAGGTGGGTGTTTTTCACCTCCCCATAATGTTTTTTTTCCTACATATCAAGTCTGTTCTCGATAAAACCTCTTGGAGAGGATTTTTCACACGACGCCTACAATGCTCTGTTTGTATACTAATTAATTTGCCTGCTGTGAAAATATATTTGTATGTATTGTACAATAAATGTATACAATTTCTTGGGTGAATGATGGATGACTTTGTAAAGAGTCACGATTCGTACTTCGTAAAATGTGTCATTTAGTTCACAAACGTGAGCCTCAGTAAATCTTTTATTTCTGCAACAATAAAACATCTTGTCTGTTTATTTACTTTTTATTGTTGTGCTTTTGATGGATCATTGTCTTAATCTGTTCTTCAGCACCAGCATTGTGTTTTTAAAGTATTTCTTCATTTTCTGTGTTTTACATCTTTAAGTTTTGTATTTAAATCTAAAATAATTTTTAAAAGTGTGAATGGTTACACATGAATTTTACATTTCAATGCAAATCAACTTACTTCTTTGTCTGTAGTGTTGTTGTCTTTTATAACACTAGAGAATTTGCATTTCCTGCTAAAATGTTGTGTAAATGATTATTGATGAAAGATTCTTGCTGAATAGCTAAAAGAGCTGAAACTAGCTTAAAAAAGGAGAAGGAGCACTTTTGCACTTTTTGCTGAATTAAGCAGGAAGAAGCTGACATTATCAAGAAAGGTGAAATTAAAAAACAGCTAAATTAGCAGAAAGAAGCTGAAAGCAGCACAGAAACGTTGAAATCAGAAGAACAGCAGAAAAGCTCAGAATGATAGCTAAGAAAGCTGAAATCAGCCAAACAGAAGCCAAAGGAAGCTGGAATTAGTATAAATGAGTTAAAAAAGCAAAGTCAGAACAAAGAATAAAAATTATGGTAAAAAAAAACATTTTGAAGGGTTTTAATGATGTTGAAGACAGTTCCATTCATTTTCAATGAGATAAAAATGGCCAAAAAACCCAAAAGATCTCAAAAAGTATAAATTGCTGAAGTATCAAAAGTCATGCAGGATGTCCAGAAGGAGCTGAACGTGTTGATATATAAACTGTTGAAACTGCACAAAAACATGCTGAAAAAGTATCTCAACAGTTTGAATGCTTGAGAAGAATTCACACCATTATTGCTCATTTTTATTCATATGAGAGTAAATACAATCTAAATGGTAAAATAGTTAGATTACCATCAGGTAGGTAAATAAATCAATCTTTTAAAACAAAAAGTATAAATTTTAATTGTTGTCAGTTTGCAGCACATTTACAGACACACAATTTACTCAAGTTTTGGATCTGATGCAAACGAATACATCAAATCTAACAATCCTTCATCTAAAAATGGTTTCAGTCAGGAGGATGCCGTTTATTGCAAAATACAAAGACAGAAAGAAATCAGGTAAAATGTTTGTGCTTGTGCTTTTCAAGGAGATGTTACAACCAGTGAAAGTGGCTTAGTCACAGATACGGAGCTGAAAGTGTTGGAGAAAAATCAATGCCTGGATTGCAGCGTAAGTTCCTCTGTGTGAGGTAAACACACTTTGCTATACGTTCTGCCCAAGATGCCTCCAGAACAGAAGAAAACAAGAGCAGACATACAGAAATGGAAATACACATTTCAGTTTTCATATTTGTGACTTAAAAACACATTTATGCTGTTTTCTCATTGGTTATAAATGTATCTCATGTTTTAGTCCATGTGACCTCCATCCCACAATTTCCCTGTCACATGTACAACACACACACAAACACACACACACTCGTCTCCCTGCTCCACTGCAGCTCATGAACTCCCAGGCTACACAATGTACATCTCACCTCCGATATAAAGGAATCTCGCTCAAATTCTTTCTTTGAATTATTGAGGAGGACCACGCCAGCTTGACTCTGATTATCCTCCAATCAATATGCCTCGCCTCTCCTCCTATAGCATCAAATGCCTTTCGACGGTCGATGCAGCCAATCAGGGCCGACCGCTGCTGCAGCTGGAAATGCAGAGCGTATTGTTCTGCGCTGTTTACACTCACACGACTTGGTGTTTGTAATCGGTGTGTTAATGCTGCGGGGGAATAAAAAAGGAAAATAGATGTGATTGCTGATTTTCTGAGCTGCTTGTCTGCGTGCGTCTGATTGCCACAGATGACCTGAATACACCAAAAACACAAAGAAAAAAGTGCAACTGTATGAAGAGGAATTACTTAAATCAGGTTGCGCTTGGTGTTGCCACTTGATTTATTTATTTCTTAGCTGAGTGACGAGGAAAGCTGTGAGCTGAAAAGACTGAAAATAACCGATTAATTTCAGTCTCCAACATGTGCTTCATTTTTGTGTTTGTTTTGAAGCACTAAAGTGCGAGTGACTTGTAACGATTTTTGTTTTCAATTAAAGGTAAATCAGCACCTCACAACCTTTTAACAATAAGCAGAATGAGCCCAAACACGCGCCTGTAACCCTACAATTATACAAGGCTCACACACTTGCCCTCTCCGAGGCCCGAGTAATGATTGCAGCACGCTCTGCTCTATTATTTGCAAAATGGAGCAGTTGATGTGTGATTGTTGTCTGTCAGGCGTGTGCACCTTTACACGCTTTTCTCCTATGATTGTTATTTAATGGATTTCATGGAATGGACATTGCTTTTTGTGCTGCACACACACACACACACACAAGCAGACCACTTTAAAGGTGCACGTTGTACCTTTAAGATGAGCTTGTAATTTTGCACATAAATACCAGTACATGGATCTGCCGCTGCATCTCCACGCTCCGCAGCAGGAAGGATGTATCAGTAGGAGCCAGATGATGGCACTCTTCTCTCTGCAGCGTGCCCACCGTGCGTTTCGCCTGCATGATGCAGCTGGCCTCATTTTAATGATTTAAATCACTCGAGGTCCGCCGCCACACATTTCAGAGGCTTGACTGAATTTATCCTCGCTGATAGAGATCAGTGCCCTCGGCCCCGGACGTTGCCAGACTACAGTGTAGGGAGAGACCTATCCGACTGACACGATTGGACACAGCTCTCCGCTCTGATTTTAGTTTTGATCCCACCGCTCTGACTCGGGGGGCCCCGGGGACAGATGAGTGGAATGGAGCAGGACAGATAGAGCAGAATGGTGATGCGTTGCTTTTTTTTTTTTTCTATCTCATTGGTCATCCTTTCGCACAGATGCAGGTCGAGAATGAGTTCGGTTTAACTGTAGACTCATGTTCTCATATGTAAATATCAGAAATTTTCATGCTCTAGATAGCATGCTACACGTGGAGCCTCTTGCCACAGCCGAGCGATCGTTACGTACTGTAGCTTCAAGTGCAAAACGTAACAGCAATTAATAGCATTACGACAGAGACACGTGCTAAAGGAGTTAATTGCTGCAAATAGAGATATGGGATGTTGCAAGTGTTTGTATTCTCTTCAGCTGAAGTAGGTGGAAACACACTTTGCTGTAAGTACTCAGAGGAACACAGCGAGGTGGAGGAGGCAGATAAAATACAAATGTAACCTCTATAGGAAAGTTCAAGAGCCTACATTCTGAATACATCAGATCAAACAATCAAAAACCAAACAGGTCATCATTAAATAATTGTTTTTTGGGATCTGCTGAAACCGATATATTCACATATAGTCTCACACACACACAAACACACACACACACGTTTGTGACCAGGCCAATGAATCTCCTCCAGAGGCACCTCCAGTCCACGTGACTGAGCATGCTCAGTAAAATTCCCGTTGCTGACCTGAGTGTGCTATTGATTAGCAGGAGAGGCTAGCAGCACGGAGACAGAGAGAGGGCATGACGGCGCGGGCAAGGTCAGCTGAAGGACGTGGGCGAGCAGCGCCGCAGAAACCGAGCCGAGAGCTCGGAGACGCTGCGGAGGGAGAGCAGAAGAGCATCTGAGGCGAGATGCAGAAACACAGTCAGGCTAAGATCTCACTGTTCTCTTCACATCACCTTTGTTTTTACAGGTAATGTGAATCAGTGAGAGCTTTTCACTGATGAGGCGAATAGTGATTCCACCACCAAAAATATTAGTAAGGACCTTAATTACAAGCTTTTTATAAGCTACAAAACAATATTGCAGCATATTTCACTCTGTAAGCATATATCTAAAAGCAACTATTGCTCCTCAACATGATTGTTTATGTGATATTTGTTCACTTTTAATAATCAAATTAGGATAAAAGTGTAAACTAAAAACTGCAGGGTTAAAAACCCGATTTGTAACCAGAGGTTTAGAGTAACTGAGTACACTTTGTTACAGTACTTAAGAGGATTTGTAACTTTACCAAGTATTTTTTGAAATTGTTAATTTTAAGATAAGAGATAAGATAAGGCCTTTATTGTCATCGTACAGAGCACAATGAAATTACAGTTCAGAACAGCCATTCAGAAGAAGACAGAACATAACAAACATAGGAGAACAGGTGCTCTGGGTCATGCAGCCACAGACCCCTGTACAGAACAAGGATCATCTTCATGAAGACATCATGAGGAGGCGCTACCCTTAAAAGAAAAACTAAAAACCACACAAGGAAAGATGAGAAAAAACAAAACATGTTAATATAATAACAAGAATTCTTAACACAGTAGTCAAAGTGAAACCCAAAACAGACCTAATTCCTCTCAGATATTCTGTACAAACCGCCCCCACCCCCGAACACAATGAAATAAGACATAAAATGAAAACAAAGAAACCAGGAAACAATCAAAAGTTTAAATCAAAGTATTAAATCCTTATATAATCGTCAGCCTTTATGATCAAAGCTTATGCTGTACTGTCTATAATTCCCACTTTACTTCTTTATTCAGTTGTGTCATTTTTGCCTCCTTCCTTTATTGTTCTCAGCGTTCTTCTTTCACACTATCACCTGTCAAGGGAAATTCCACCTGCATCATATAATTAAACAATCAATAGCTTCTGTAACAGTGAAGTTTGTGTTCAGGTCACAAGTCCAGCGACCGTGACTGATTGATATCTGTTGCATGAGATGTGTGGATGGATGCAAGTTGTCTCCTCTGAGGCCTGAAAGGCAAAAGAAGAGAAAAAAAGAAATAAAAGTTCATTTCTGTGAACGAAGCGTGTCCGCAAAAAGTTGGGGAACTTTGGCGTCTGTAGCTGAATGTGAGATATATTTTCAATTTGACCAAGTAAATTACTTTTTGCTATTTCAAAAAAACATGTCTCTAATTGGAAGTCCGGTTTTAAATTTGTAATGCAAATGCAGTCATTTGAAAATGGTAAACAATATAAATTATTAACCTGTTTTTAAGATGAGTAAATTAAATTAAATTTATATCAAACTCACACTGCTGAATGGAAATTATCTGCATTTCTGTGGGAATGGTTTAGCATCTGTCCTCCAAACGTTTCCATGTTACTAAAAGTATTTAGTATAAAAAGGCTGCAGTCAATACAAAACAATACAATCCAAAACAGCTTTAAAAAGCCAGTAAAATAGTGTATTTCTGAAAATGCCAGCAGCCATTTCTTATCTCGCATCACAACAATTAAAGCTGCCTGGGAGTTATAAACACACTAAATCAAATGTAGGCTTGAAGGTTGCTATGGAAACGTGTATAATTATGGTAATTAGACTGTTGTGAGAAATCTATTATGTTCACATTAAGTAAATATCCACAGAGACCTAAAAGTTTCCTGTCGAGAAATTCTAGGAACAACTGTGTTTGTGACATTAAAAGCAAAATGGAAAATTTTGACCCCAATAAATGTAATGACATTTGTTAGAATATATAAGTCCTCATTTTTATCACTTTAAATAATCAGGGAACTATAGTATGCAGGGTAATTATCATCATCACATCTTACATTTATATGTAAAAAACTGCTTTACAAACACACTTTAAATCAGAATAAGTGCTTTACACTGACACTGTGACCTAAATTAATTATTTCTTTCTACAGTACTCTGCAGAGGTTTTTAACTTCAACTCATTTCTTTATTCTTCTCTTCCAAGGAAAGTTACATTCTCATAATTCTTTAAATTGGTCTTTCAGTCATTTTTTAACTATAACAACAAATTGTACAGTTTGTGCTTAAAAATGAGGAAAGTGAAGAAAGTTAAAGACCTGAACCAGGACATCTGACAGCTCCTTGAGAATCTACTTGTTGGTGCTAAAATATTTTGTCATCATGTTAAACTGCGTTATCTTTGGTGTTTCTCACAGATTTAACTAATAAAAGAGGAAAGAAATGATTATTTTTGACATTTTGGTCAAAGCATAAGTAAAGGAGACATGTCATGTTTTTAAATATTACTTTTTCATATTTAAATCATTCAGTTCAGTCTTTATAAAGTGGAACTGCAACGCTTTGGTCTGAATTCCTCCTTATTGTAACTCCACAAGACCCTATTTTGAGAGCCTCTTGTTTTGGTGCTGTCTCTTTAAATCCAAACGAGGTGCTTCACACCTCACCCCACTCCACCCCATTTGGCCTTTTTTGTAGTTTGATAGCAGAGATAGGATGATGTAGCAGTGCCAGACTCTGC
The DNA here is from genome assembly GCA_031762495.1 of Anablepsoides rubrolineatus. Taxonomy (NCBI): domain Eukaryota; kingdom Metazoa; phylum Chordata; class Actinopteri; order Cyprinodontiformes; family Rivulidae; genus Anablepsoides; species Anablepsoides rubrolineatus. Next base: position 11,905,833 of record JARVGW010000323.1, read on the forward strand.
AGAAACCTGCAGAACTGCAGATTCTCAAAATTGGTAAGCTGCCCTTGTTTAACAAATACTGTGATGTAACAGTTCAAAAAACATAAAGGGGATACAGAAAACTGAATGGATTGAAAAACATGACCCAAACTGAATATAAAGAGATCTACTAAGCACCTGGAGAGACTAAATCAAACTTTTCTGCACTCCTAGTGACAACAACATGTGTTTAAGGGCTAAAAAATGGATTTTGCATGATGTCTCTTTTAACATTATACATAATATAATGAGATGCTGCAAAATATCCTGCTCAGGGTAAGTGTTATGAATATCTATCAGCTACTACCACACTACGTTTTACATCAAAATCTGTAGGAATTATTGAATTATAAACTTTTATGTGATTTTAAGTCCAGTTTACTGTGACAGCAAATTGTAATTGTGTTGACTCTAGATATATATCCAATGATTAATCTGTGAGTTTCATTAAAATGTGTTCAGTGGTTCAAAGACACACAAACACACACATAGACTCTAATATTTATTTGTTTCTTTTGACAGTGAGCAGAATAATTTGACATTCATCAAGGCAAATGGCCTCCTGGCCTTTATTTTCCCACTTTATCAGCTAAAAAAACTAAAACAATTAATCAAACCAGCTCAGTTGGAATTGGTGTTGATTAATTTTAGTATCAATTCAGGCCAGTTGTGTTAAAGAATTCAAAGAGCTGTCACGGTCCACCTTCACGTCAGATCAATTCACAGCTCATCCTGGACGTTACAGAGTGAAGGTTAGCATCTCCTCCAAAGATTTAATGCTGCGACTCTAAAATCCAAGCTTTCAGCTAAAATGTCAAAGGTCAGCAGTAAAGCGTCAAGGAGTGGCGTCGCCTGTCACACTCACTCGATGCACGCTGACCTCGGGGGTCAAATGCTATCAACAGGAGGTCCCTGGGTTCTTGACTGCGCGGCCGCAGAGGTCTCTATACGAGACAAGAAGTACGTTTAACATATGGCAGGAAAACGTGGCCAATGTGCAAAGATTAACCTCTGACTTAACATACCGTCAAGTGTCTCGCCTTAGAAAAGTCTCAAAGTTATTGTGATATACGGCTGCTCGGACAAAACACACGCACTCGGCGTGTTAGCATAAATGATGTTTTGATCTACAGTGACATAATTCAAAAGCGTAGATGTTACGACGCCCCCCACTGTTTTTTATTTCTTTGCCACAGATATCGCTCTCCTCTCCTCTCTCGCTGCTTATAACATCGATTCTCCTTCATCATACATCTTCAGTGTAAATTGTCCGTGCCGACTTTTTCGATTGATTGAGCCGCGAGATAAAATAAATGTAGGCACGGTTACAGCAAAGTCATTGATCTGTATGGTGATAGATGAAAAGCATTTATCAGTTTGGAGCCCCCATGATAATTAATTGATATTGATTGAAACAAGCTGTGGAGAGAAATGACAAGCGTTCACCCTGCTCTCACGTGCGCCGTGTTTTCAGTCTCTGCGGCGTCAAACAAAGAATATATCTAAATTTATCTCGCGTGGATGAAGGCTGCCATTGTAATGCTCTGTCTCTTTTTATTCTTCATATTCAAAAGGATCGTTTAAAAGTGAAAATATTCCACAATTCTCAGCACATTTGATTGCAGCCAGAGTCAGAGAGTGGCAACCACTGATTTAAATTATACATGTGAAGAGGTGGGATGAGAACTCGTCTTCTCTCTCCATCTAGAAATCTGTGCAATTTAAACATCAAATCATTAAGTTAATTTGTTTCTGTTTCTGGTGATGATGTTCAGAGGGGCCTCGACTTGTGCTTTCTGATAAAATGGAGCTTCTACTCTGCGTGAGGCTTTCTGCTATTTTTGGAAGCATAATGCTAACAAGTCACTTCAATGGGAAGGCAAAATTTGCAAAAGTAGCTGCCAAAATGTTATATCTCAAGTAATTTACTTTCTGTGCAGGACGAGCATTTTACACATAAAGTCTACACCAGGCTACAACAAAACTTGTTTTTAGCAGCATGAAAAGTTTATTCAGACCTTTTTAAATTGGGTTGTGAGAAATTATTATCTTACCAGTTGTAATTTATTTCTGATCTAACTGACACATAGGCCTCTGGTCTAGGTAGAGCTAAGACTGAGACTGAGTTTGACTCATTTTGCACGTGTTTGTCATGACTGTTGCTATTTGCTGTAATTTTGTATCTTTGTGCACAGTAACTTGCTTTTACTTTCCTTGTGGATTGATGTATGTATCTGCTGCTGCTGCTACACCTGAATTTCCCTGCGTGAGACAATAAAGGCTCTTTCTATTCTATTCTATTCTATTCTATTCTATTCTATTCTAAGTTGTCATCTTAAAAAGTTGCAACCCCTTAAAAATGTTATGGTTGTTCAAAAACAGTTACAATACAGTGAAACCCAGCAAATTTGTGTTTTACAGTTTGCAGACTCACATTAGGAAAGTTCTTTGGTCCACTTGTTTGGTTCGGACTAAAAGCGGACTTTATATATTTTTTTCATTTGGTGCGATTTGCATTCACATCATTCTTCTTTGCAAGGCAACTTTAATTTATAAACAAAGCCATGGGTTACAATCACTGTTTCCATTGGACAGAAATGACGAGTGTGGAACAGAGCAACGGTGGCTTGTGAAGTCCAAAAAGGTGCATGCTTCCTGTAGTTGGTATGGGTCAAGGCCGGTCTGTATTCAAACCAGAAGCAAAGAGTTAATTTAGAAGCAGATTGAGACCTGTTTTTGAGGTGGTCTCGGTCCACACCAGAGTTCACATGAGTGTATTCACATCTACATAAAAGGTCCAGATCAACGTGGGAAACAAACTCTGGTCCGTTTAAAGCAGATCAAATGTGTCAGGTGTGAATACACCCTTAGTCTGTTGTGGATTTTTAGTACCTAATTACACGTAGTTTGTGGAAATCCCTGTAATTTTGCAGCAACTGGAAATACAGTAAATACTCTCTCAAGCTATTTTGTGAGTTTTGAAGCTAAATCATTGAAAACAATATAATTACTAATTTTGTTACATGAACAATAATTCCATATAAAAAGTACAGTACAGTACAGTACAGTACAGTACAGTACAGTACAGTACAGTACAGTGCAGTACAGTACAGTACAGTACAGTACAGTACAGTACAGTACAGTACAGTACAGTAAGTGACTCATGACCTTTGCCCACGCTCCATCCAGGCAGCAACATTTCCACCTTCTAACAGTTTACTGTACTGCACCATGTGTGTAGCTGCTCACTGATGAGCTCTTGTGTGTTTTGGTTTGGTTCTTACTGCATTACGATGCCACTCCAAACTTGCTGTAGGACTTTTTTTGGACTGCATTCAGAATTTACATTTTTTCACAGGTTCTCTAAGAACATAACCCTCTAAATCGGGGCTTCTCTGTATATCACATGGTTATTCTGTCAGACATGCTAATATTCTTGCAGAAAGTACCTCAGGCCAACCCAGGAGTGCTTCAGCTACCTGCTGCTACTAGTTGAACTTGTAAATGACCTCAAAAGTCCATGTAAATAACTATAACGACAACATAAACATTTCTAAAGCATCGTTAGCATGAAATCTATGGGACTAAGGTGGTTTTAAGACGACAGCTATCCATTCAGTTCTTGGCCCCATATTGACTAGCTTTTAGATCAGTGTTTCCCAACCCTGGTCCTCAAGGAACACTGGCTTGAATGTTTTAGAAGGTTCCCTGCTTTAACAAACCTGATTCAGATGATTGCAGTTCAACAAAAGCCCATTAATCAGTGATCATTTGAAATCAGCTGTGTTGAAGCAGGGAAATATCTAAAACATGCAGGGCAGTGTGCCTTGAGGACCAGGGTTGAAAAACACTGTTTTAGATCTGTCAGTTCTGTCAGAATGAATCTATATTTTTTGTAACGCAGGTCATTCAAAGAGCTGCAACAGGTAAGACATTAACTGTTTTAATCTTTCAACAGAACCTCCATGCCCCCCTATGTGAAACCTGATGTCTCGAAGAACAGTGTCATCTAAACTTTGTTATTCACAAGGACATGGTGACACCTCTTGGTTGATATTTATTTCTCTGGGCATCATCAAGTACCCTAAACCTTGCTCCTGCTGACCCTCGTGGCGCTGCAATCACAGCCTTCAAATCACCCTGTAATTACAAGCACCATCTTCTATTCATCAGTGGACCGGATGAAAATACCTGCCAGCGTAATGGATTCTGCATCCTGAGAGGCCATGACTATAAGCAGTTTGTGGGTTTTTATTTTTTTTAATAAAAATAAAACCAAAAGGTCAATAACAGAAAGAAAAATAAATTGTTTTGTTGAAATGAACTAAAGTTCTGTGATAATGGAGCAAGCCAAGGATCATTTCAGATGGTTTTTAAATGTACAGAATCTTTTTAAGACAAAATTTTGATTCAAATGAGAAATTTGGTCCAGCTCTTCTTTATGTATTTCACTAAGTTTGACCAACATGCTGTTATCTCATATATATAGCATTTAAATAATGTCATTAATTTCTATCTTCTGACACAAATAGTAAAAACATACATGATGTTCTTGTATTTTACTCACTTAATATTGACACTGGTCAAAGTTGGGAAATGGTCTCGATGTCCTTATTTCATTTAGGGCCAAAATGTAAGGAAATTAGTGTTTGGTAGATTAGATTGGTAACAACAGAGAGTTGGTTAACTCTCACAGATTTAGAATTTTACACCAGATGCCCTTCCTACCAGTGCTTAAACCTCAGGATTACTAGACAGCAGCAATCATCACTGATCTACCACAGAAACAGCGCTGTCTTAAATTATAGTCTTTGGAAATCCTGAGCAGGTCAGGTGGGTCCAGAACCCCCAGTTTAAAAAAATGGTTTCTGGATGGAGATCAATTGAAACTATACAAGCACTATTAGCACTGCATGTGTATAGAGTCATAAACAATGTGTTTATGCCTTTCAAAACTATTCAACAATATATAAAAATGGCACAGACATGAACATATTTTCCTAGAAAAGCTAGTTTTTCATCTCAGCAAATAAAGTATAAAACTTTTTTGTTTTAACATTAAGTCTAATAGTACGACGGAGTATTAGGGCCACATAACGAGTTTTTTTTTTATTTAAAATTACGAGAATAAAGTCATAATATTACGAGATTAAAGTCGTATAAAAATAAAGTCGTACTTTTATGAGATTAAAGTCGTAATATTACGACTTTAAACTCGTAATATTACGAGATTAAAGTAGTAATATTACAAGATTAAAGTCATTATATTACGAGTTTAAAGTCATAATGTAACCGAGCGTATTTGGATGTTGGTTATGTTTTAAGAATGATAAAACCAGGC
>JARVGW010000323.1:11918023-11928569 GCA_031762495.1 Anablepsoides rubrolineatus
GGAAGGAGGAAATGAGGAACGGAAAATGGACACGTCATGATTATGACTTTTTTCTCGTAATATTACGACTTTAAACTTGTAATTAAAAAAAAAAAATCTCGTTATGTGGCCCTAATACTCCGTCGTATAATAGAAAGCACTGTTAGGTTTTAACTTTTTTATTTGAATAAAAACTGTATAGAAAAAAAACCAACTCAGGAAGTCATGCATCTATCAGCAGGTCATACATTTTAATGTTCTGGGTTTTCGATGGTTAAATATGCAGATATAAAGGAATCCATGTGTTGCCCACTTTAACATGTGTTAAGATGTGAACGAAAAAAGAAGCAGACAACAAATCAAATAAAGGAGAACTAGAAAGGTTAGTTCTTTTCTACATAAATCTGTGATGACATTTTTCTTTTCACCTTTTTAAATCTTTCTCCTGCATTTATAATTCTTCATCAAACTAAACCAGCTCCTTTTTTTTTTTAACTCCACCGTTTCTTATCTCGCTGAAGTGTTTGCTGCACAGATGTTGCCGGGCCTCTTTGACTCACCAGCAACCGATAAACACTTCAGTTTGCTTCTTCTCTCCGTTTCATCCTCTTTCGCTGTTTTCTTTTTCTTTTTTGGGGGGCTTTGATTTGCGCTCCTGCAGTGACCAAAAAGATACAACAACGCAGCGTAGCGCTCGCTCTCTGCAGCTAAATATACACTGTTGCACTCATCTCTTGTTATATTTTTAATGGCTCTCGGTGCACTCATCCTGCAAAGTCTCCCTAGGCCAGATTCTTTCTTTTCCCCTTCTCCTCTACGGCCCTTATCCCTTTTGCCTCGGGGCATTCACAGGCCTGCCGAGAGAAATCAACTCTGCATCGCTGGAGACACGAAGACAAAACCCCCGCCTCCCCCTCAGTGCTAAAATAAACCGCACACCTTCCCCCTGCGCTGTCAGCCTACAAGTCTTGCTTTTAGGTAAAAGAGTTGGTTCGGTTTTAACACGTGGCTTGTTAAAAAAAATCCGCTTCAGCCTTTAGTTACAATTAAAAACATCTTACAGCTTCCTGAGATAAACCTGGAGGGGTAAGAAAAGCACATTACAGACTAAAACAAACGGATTCGGTGCAAAAGCTTCGTTTTTGACGACGTCCTGAACATAACTCCATTATACAACACCTCCATACAGCTGTTCCAAAATGGCGGCTTCTGTATTTCCGTAACAAATGGAGGTTAAAAAAAAAAGGGTTCTAGCAGATACATACAGATTAGGATTAGAGCATGGGCTGTGGTGGTATGGTGTTTGTCATTTACAAGCAGCTTTAATCAGGGTTTGTCCCAGAGCGATGCTGCTTGCCTCAGGAGCTCTGAAGAGCACAGGAGGAAGAGGAAGATGAAGGAAGGAAACGAGGATGAGGAAGGGGGGAGGGGGAGAAGAAGATCCCATGGTTTCGTTGCGTGTGCAAATTTAAGGAGCCCTGAGTGTGTTTTTGCATGTTCTGTATTCTCTTAGTTGGCAAGATGGCTGCTTCTTTCTGCTATTGATTGAGCTCGGGGCCCGGTGTCTGTGCATTGTTTGAGCGTGAGGATGACAGTGTTGGTAACCACCGGCTCCATTAAAGGCAGGCAGCCTGGCCTCAGCCAGTGAGCCCGGGCAGGAGAATGAATTATTAAGGAGAGGATGAGGTGGTGGGACATTTCCACCGTCGCCCTCACGAATGTCATCCTACTCAGTTGGGAGACGCACAGGCAGAGGCTGGCTTGACAAAAATCGACAGTGACTTCCTCCTCCCCCCACCCGGAACCGGTTTGATCCTGATTGCAGACACTGCAGCTGGCAATTTCTAGAATAATCTGCGGCTCCAGCCCTGCCTGCCCTGCCCCCGACAAAATACGCCAGCTCTTTCCAACCCCACCCTGCCTCGTGCCCCAGCATCCTTTATATGGCCCTCCAGCAGCATCGATAATATGGACCGGAGAAGAGGGTCTGACTTGCTGAATCAGAGGATCTCACCTTCCCCGTGCACGTGATGGGAGGGAGATGTTGTGGAAACCTACAAGCTATTGGCAGCTGTTAAAGTCAACGAGTTATAGATTTCTCAATAATGACAAAGCCAAGTTCATGATACACAGAAATACACAGAATAAAGTTCCATTTTGAAAAGATAAAAAGCTAATGGCTTGGTGTCATTTCATGTATTTCATTTGAACACTATTTTATGCATTTATACACCTCTCTCACTCCTATATTTCATGCTTTTTAAATTTTTTTTATTTATTAGTCCTGCTGCATTTAAGCTGCTATGGTTAAATGCAAATAATACCAAATAAGGATGCAATGTGGAGGGTGTGGTTTATAAAAAACGGTTTGCATGAACTGCTATGAAAGATTTGATACCGCTGGGTTGCAGATGACGTAGTATCAACATCACAAAATGCAGACGCAGGGCAGTAAGTAAATGCAGCCCTGTTTCCTTCTATTGATTCAGCGTCAAAATTCTGTGCCGTACGGTTGTTGCAATCGCTTTAATTGGGAAAAAGTTTTGAAATTTTGTGTTCCAAAAGTAGTGTGGCACAAGGGAGTTAATTTTAAAAAACTTACAGAAAAAAGACAACAAAAGTGGATCAACAATTTACAGCTACAGCATCAAAAAACAGGAGGTGCGGAAATGAACAATGCAAGAGTTTGCAGCGACCACTTTCTAACAGGTAAGGATCGTAATTGTATTAAATCGGATTTTCAGAGATTTTATTGGACTTTATTGTTACTCTAATAGGTTTACAGAAGCTAAATAAATGATTTACAAGTAGATCCAAGCACATAGAAATAACAGGGGTTAACTCATTGTTAGCATTAGCAATAGCATTGTTATCATAGCACAGCTCACTACTCACCTGGGCAGAAACAAGTCGACAGCCGTTTAAAACTTCTTTGGATCCTAAATGATTGACCCAACCTGAAACAAAATAATTGTAGGCTTTGAGGCTTTTGAAAGCGTTCTGGCTCATTGTATAATACAAGGTCTGCAGCACCAGATCATTTATGTCGATCGCCTCCTCCAGATTATATGACAAGTTTTTTCTATTAAGACAATATGAATGTATGGATATTTTTTTGTGATATCTTGTCTGCACCAGTCCATTTCAGGCATTAGCATCCTCGCTGTGATCCATTTCGCTGTGTTTGAACCAGAGCAAATCACTTCCTGGTCCACATCTGAATTTTGCACACCATCCAGGTCACGTGACTGCAACCCTAAAATTAGATTTTTTATTTTATATTATTTTTTTAGCACAATTCCTCTTTGGCACGTACATTGTTGGTCCAGTCAGATTAGATCTATTTCACTACAGACATTTAAATTTAAGTCTAAGGGCTGCATTCAATTCAGAGAAAGTTCTGCTTGGTAGCTTTTTTACAGATCAGGCAGCATCTGCAGCTGCAGAAGGGGAAATAAAAAATAAAATGTGTGCTGCAAAATAGGACTATTAAACCATTTTTCCAATCTGAGGCTGTTCACAAAGCGATCTACAACAGGTAAGATATTAATTATTAAGAACCCCATTCAAATTATATGAGCTATCACATTTAGCTTTTGTCACGGGAGATAGTGATTTATAATTTTTTCTAACGTGGCTGTCCTTTTTTCCATAAGCAGTAATAAATTGTCACATGGTAACCATTAAGTTTACTTTAAGAAATGTAAACATTTTTAGTGTATAAAACTTAAAATCTCACAAAAATTTGCAGTATTTTCTGCTCTAAGTGTTAGAATCTGTGTCTGAGCTCTTCACACTCAGTAGCAGGTGTGTTGTGAATTGTGCAGCAGCCGATATTGACAGGAAGGAAACAATCTGTTCACCTTCTTCAACAACTGAAACTGTTTATCTGTTAATCACTGTAGTAAAGCTGGTAAATCTCCCATGTGTGCAGCAGTCTGTGCAGTGGTCTCCCAGTGGGTGTACCACCAGTAACTGCAGTTCTGACTTTAATTTAATTTACTTCCGGTGACAACAAAATACATGGATATTACACTTGTATACAGATTGATTTATTATATTTGACTAAAACTGAACAAAGTAACACATTTAATAAAAAATGAAAGTTGGCATCAATTCACTATCTTTAGTACCTCAGAGCAGAGGAAACTGTAGTAGTTAGGTACTTCTTTAATAAACCTGATTGATGGTAGACATTTTTTACCTAAAATAGTAGAACAAACACAGCTGTATTAATGATGTATTAATGAGGCTCTGCACATGAACAGGAAACCAGCACATGCAGGTGCAGAAGTAAGATGTAGTCCCTGTTGTCACACCTGTGCTGCTACTTTGAGTCAGACTTTGTTTCATTTTAATTTTATGTTTTGTTTTTTTGTTGGGACTGAAATGGGTCTTATTACATAGACTCTGCACCAAAAAATGAAGGTGTGTACAAGTGTGATTACTTCTACTACTTTTCTAATTCTACTGAGACAAAGTGCATCTGTAATTTTACCAAGTGTTTTTTAAAATCATTACTTTTATTGTATGTTCAAAACATAAAAAATGTTTACTACAAATTTAAATATGAATGTAGCTCATCATGAAAGGAGTTGTTTATGCAGTGTTGAATTTACTTAATCAATTATTGTGAGCAGTTTTGCTTAAGTACTTTTCTTATCAGAGACATACATTTACAGTTAACCTGCAATGTACTGCCCAAGATACATTCCCAGGCTGTGGTTACTTCCTGCCTCCTTATGGCCTAACAACTGCCAAGGACTTTGACACAATGGGCTTTTCAAACGATCTGATTGGTTGACTTCTTTTGATTGACACGTTTTTTGACCAACTGGGCTCATATATTGGCTCTCCAGAGCCTAAAATTGGTGGCAAGCTGAGCTCCTCATGTCCCACCTGCGGTACAGGTGATTGAGTGACTGTAGAATCGGCCAATCAGCTCTGAGCTTCATTCTGACACTGCAGCTGTATATCCAATCAAGTTAACTTTTATTCAATATGCAGCTTTGGCGGGTGTGGACCTTGTGTGGAATCTTTGAAAAATTTCTGACGTGGCAGCCATGTTGTTCCTTGAGTGGTGACAACAGTATGAAAAACATGTTTTTTCATGTCATTTTTTGGACAGTTAGCTGACTAAACTTGCTGCTAAAGAGAAAATATAATCAATATGAAGTATTTTGAGTGCTTCAAGACAAGGAAGAGGGATTTTTGTGGGCACAAAATGTCATAAAAGAAACGATTCATTCCAGCCTGCTTTCGGTCAGAAAAAGAGAACAAATTATGCATCAAAAGTAAGTAAAAAATATAAATTTATTTTTGCTGCTGGTGGCTTTGTAAGCTGTGTAATGTTTTGAAAAAAGTGAGGATTTCTATGTTTTTGTCATGCTTTGGCTGTTTGTTGGTGGGGATTTGATACATCTCCCTCGTGTAATTCATGTTGCTGATTGTTAATATATATTTTTTATTTTAATCATGCTGTGAGTAAATATGTATGGTAAAATATGAATTATGTTGTTAAGTGAAATCTCTGTTGAAGCATTTAGAAATTTTTGTATTGGCCCCACATTGGGAAATATTTGTCCAGTTTGGACACCTGCTGGAGACCTGCCCATGTATAGTGGACATGCTGGATTATATTGTGTCTCAAACATACATTTTTGATGCTATTGTTATTAAATTTAAACTGGTAATTGTTGGGAATCTATATTTTAGCCCAATGTATTTTTCCTTAAATACCTCCTTCCCTTCATATTCTGGAACACTTTAAAAATCTTAAAATTTTAAGTGAGAAAAAAATCTTAGGATTTTATTGTATTTTAACCTCAATAACTAAATACTACTTACTGTTACAAAAATATGACTGCTGAAATAAAAATTTCAGCTTAATAGCTTTAGAGACTAGGCTTGTGAATTTACTTTTTAAGTTATTTTATGCCTGTCAGCCTGCGCAGGTTAACAGGTTAATTTTTACTCACTTTTTCAAGTACTTTATACACCCCAGAAAAAAGACACAAACTACTGTTAAGTTAGCAGAAGTTTACTAGCATCTTTTTTAGATGGACAATTCCTCGATGTTGATATTTAAAAATAACAAGCTGTCAGAACAAGAAATCAGCTGCATTACTTCCCTTTTGAGAGAAATAACTATAGATTATATTACATCAGAAAAGCTGAGAATGAAATCTGTATCACACATCATGCATGCCAATGATGACTTCAGTCAGTCAACACAAAGTTCTGCTGCCACAGAGGAGTTTCCTAAAGGAACCAGCTGCTCTGACAGCACATGTCAAGTTTTAAAGCTGCGTCAAGAGCACGCAATGCTGCGTCCTTCATGCATCATCCATCCATTTGCTGTACCTGCTCCTCCTTTCTGTGTGGCGGGGAGCTGGCGTCTGTCTCCAGCAGTCCCTGTGAGGCAGAGGACACCCTGGACGGGTCACAAGTCCACCATATCATGCAATCCATACATTTTTAGCTTCATGCTTTTTAATAGATTGTGGAATTATGTCATTATTTTGCTTTGATGATGTTTCTCAGTAAATAAGTATGCCAAAACGCCAACTCTCTCTAAAGTAATGCAAAGTTTCAGTTCAGCTCTTGTGCAGCTAAAACCATCAATAAACTTCCACCTTACAACTTTGGAGTATCAGACATTTTTAATGCTTCCAGGCACGTATACTCATTACAACACATTATTTTATTGGAGACTCGGGGCGTTGGATTGATCATGAACCCTAGTTCTGTTTTTGAAGACGGGCTTTGTCACTCACTGCTGGTAACCTAGGAATCCAGGCGGTCCTCCTACACACAGGCTGCTCGCAGCTAAAATAATTTTCCTATCAGAGACTTTTCCACTCTCTCTCTCCGTCTAGTTTATTAATACAGCACTTCTTCACAAAACCATCTGCACCGAGCGCTGACGTATACTTAACAAATCAGTTGATATTTACCACAGATGTGTATTTGTAAAGGATTTGTTTTTACAAATTTCTGTTTGATAAAAGATGGGAAAAGGATTTTGATCAATATGTGTAAACATCTGTTACTTTGCTTTCAAACACTACCCTTTATTTCATATAATTTAATACAAGAACACAATTTGTGTTAAAATTAATACTTTACTGGAATTACGTGAAAGCTTTTATTGAGTTCTAAGATTTTGAAATGGATTTTTGCATGACATTTTAGATGACTTGTGCCAACTTATAGCATTTTTTAAAAGTCTTAATTACTAAAAAGTTATTTAATCAGTTTAAAGTGCCTGTGACATCTTTTTTTTTTATAATAAATGTGATAGCACTTTTGGAAAGATAATATGGATAACATATTGCAAAAGCAATTTTACACCACTGAGATGAACAGTTGTTGAGATATTTGCATGTGAAATAACAGGAAGTGATGTCAAAGGGGAATGTCTGCATGTAAACAGAGCATTGCTACAATATAGAGCATTGCTACAATGGCTAACAACACAGACAGCAGGGAAGTTTCTGATGTCTCTATAAGAAAGAGATGAAGAACAGTCAGAGTCCAAATAATATAGTTTTAATAAACAAAGACCAGAGAGGTTTTTTTAAAGAGTTGCTCTTTGATGTCACTTCCTGTTTCACTCTGAGCTAAATTAAAAGGAAAATATGTCGGTTATGTGACAAAATCGGTTAAATCATCCAATTTTTCTAAATATGAAGATAGTTTCTTTGACTTCTTGTATTTGAAGGATAGGCATGTCACAGGCACTTTAAGTTAATTCCATCATCAACAATGTCTTTAACATTTTCAGAAGTCGGCATAAGTTGTCTAAAACATTATGGTCTGACAGGGTCTTTAAGTTTTTTGGTAACTCTAAATTGTCTTTATGAGTGAGAGTGTGAATGGGTTGTCAATGGTTCTTGATTGGAAAATGGTGGATGCCCCCTCCAGATCGAGGGTGAGTCTCTGCTTCAAGTGGAGCAGTTAAAGTGTCTGGAAGATCTTGTTCCTGAGTGATGGATAGTGGGAGATGGATTGATGGATTGAGGTCTTGTCCTCAGTAATGAAGGCATTGCTTTGGTCAGTTTTTGTGAAGAAAGAGCTGAGTCGAAAGGCAAAACTCTTGATTTACTGGTCTGTCTACGTTCCGACACTCACCTGTGGTCATGAGGCGTGGACCATGATTGAAAGAACGAGATACTGGATAAAAGTGGCTGAAATGAGACGCTGCTCCTTCATATCAAAGGAATCAGTTGAGGTGGTTTGTCTGATTCCTGGATGCCCCCCTTTACAGGTGTTCCAGGCATGTCCCACTGGTAGGAGAACAAGGGGAAGACCCCGGACTTGTTGGAGGGAGAATTATCCTCTTTGGAGCTGGCAAATGTCACTGGGGAAAGGGTTGTCCAGGTTTCTCTCCTAAACCTGTTGCGTCCACGACCTGATAAGTGTCAGAAGATGGTTGGATGGATGGATGGATGAATAGATGGATGGATTGTAACAAGTAACTATAGAACCAAATTATTTTAGGTTAATTATTTACATAACCCAGCAAAATGTTTTTGAAAGCTGCAACCCCATTCTGCATGTGTCATGTGTTTTTTTTGTATAATTTTAATGGATGTTTGATTTTAATAATGGTGTGAGCGTATGGAACAACGCCCACATTTCTTGGCCAGAATTGACACAATATCACACAGACACCTCTGACACAGTGACGGAGCATTTCAATGTTGAGGTGGCTGGAACGAGCCACCGCTTCCCCTCCCCACAAATGGAGAGTAATTTTCTCTCTATTTCACATACTGGGCCCAAACACAGATAGGCATGATAAGATGGAAATTGGCCGAGGGATAATTTAAAGGGAGGGTTGCCTCACTTGGAGTAACATGCACAGCAATTAAGCATGGGAGAGATGAGTGTGCTTTGTCTCCATGATTGTGAGCTGGAGCTGCTTTACCAGCCACATTATTATTCACATCAAAATTAAAAAAGAAATTTGGCAAGTCCAAACAATAGGACCTGTGTGGCTTTTTAGGTAGTTACAGTCAGTTTTCAGAAGCCATTATTCCACCTAGATTGTATTTATTGAGGTATGGATTTAAATCTAAAGGTGATATTTGGATCTGTTTGCCAATCCCCTGACTCAATGGATATGCTTCTAAATTTGTTGCCATTTCTCATTCAGAATTGACAAGTTCAGGACCCCCGACAGTTTTCTGGCTCCTGGGTAAAGTCTAATGTTTACAAATAGGCTCCAGACCTAATGGGACTTGGGGGAATCAATTGGCTCTTTGTGCAAAAAAGAATCAGCAAGAAAGAGGATAGATGTGTGCACATTTAAGCGAGCGAGTGTACACACACACACACACACACACACGGATGAATTTGGTGTTTGTATGCTTACTTTTCTGCTTCTGTTCTTTGGGTAATTGGCGGCGAGCTTGGCAGGGCTGTTCTTGAACCGTGTGGCATGTCACTGAAGGTGGTTCCCTATTATCGCTCCAAATCTAACCGTACGATCGGAGGGATTCAGCCAGAGATCCGATGGGTAATTTAATCCTCAGAACACACAGTAAACATAAAATCATGGGTCTGTAATGGTGGCTGAACCGTTTTGCAGTGATTAGGTGCACAGTTTAATAAAGTTTCTCTTTTTAAAAATGTTGAATAAGAAAGAGTTTCCTCCAACTTGAGCAACATTTTTGACTTACTGCACTGTTTGATTGGAGCGATTCAATGAGTGGAGCGATGTATAAAATGCAGTGTCTCTTTAATACTGGAGGCTGTGAGCTATAGCACAGCAGGGTCACTCCAACAATCAATAACATACTAACTGACCCTTTTTCTGAAAAGCAAGTGAAGGTCAGATTTAACTCGCAACAAAGACGTTGGTATGGAAGGCTAAAAGACATTTTAAAGAGACATGATAAAACTTTATTTATTTAGTACACTGCACTGTACGGGAATATATAGTGTGCCAACTTTACAACAAAATTAGATTTAAATGATTTGAAAGCATTTTTGCCCTTTCTAAATGCCTCGTTTGGATGTTAGATAGTTATAACTTGAAAGTTTTCCACAATAGAGTAAGAATAACACTCCAGACTCGGGTTCCAGGCAAAATTATTATCCTCAAGGGGCAATTAAGTCAATGGCGTAACTTTAGGCCTACCATTGGTGGAGTTATGCTCTCTGCTTATTAATTTATTCATTGAATAATTTACCTTTGTAAAATGATTCAGGATACTTTGGGGTTAATCTACATTGTAATGCTTTTACTGTGATTTACTCAACTTCCCTATTTTCTTTGTATTTAATCTGCATCTTTTCTGTTTGATGTCAGTTCAACAATTAAGAAAAGGCTCCCCCCATTTAAGATTTAAGTGAGCTAAATGAACATGTGTTAGTGACATTTTCTTTAACATTTTACTTTACACTTGGCACCCCTTACATATGTACATTCAAAAGCAAAATACAATTAAATTTGTTGCTGTTTTCATGCTATGCAGTGATATTAGGTGCGTTTCCATTGACCATGAAAATGCGCAAATTAGAATTTCGAAAATAAATTTGCTCAATGGAAACACGTCAA
>JARVGW010000323.1:11928669-11941320 GCA_031762495.1 Anablepsoides rubrolineatus
AACTGTGTTTTTTCGACATTAACAAAATATCGGCAAAGTTTTGCGCACATTTGCAATGGAAACGCAGCTACTGTCACATTGTGGAGTTTTATGTAGAACTAATAGCTGGTGGACTTGATTAACTAAACAGGACATAACTCAAAATGTCACAGATATTAGTCCAAAGATGGAGGTTTTACTCAGAAAAAGAAAAGAGTAAGATGAATAAAAAAGTAGGTGTAAAATATGAGTCTTTAGGTTTATGTGAATCCTTGCAACTTGTTCAGCTCTTGGCTCAGAGTGACTACAACACAAATCCGTCTATATCCAACTTTTCTGTTTGAGAAGCAAAGAAGCTTAAAAGCTACTAAGTATAGGTTTTTAGTCACTCTCTAAAGCTCTTACAATGCAGGGCAAAATTACAAATGGATGAATAAATAACATCTAAAAGCCGAGAGGCTGTCTTTAGGCTGGAGAGTTTGCATTCATTTCACGCACAGAACCGTCTCCACCTGTCCGAAGTTTAAGTTCAGCTGCTTGACGTCGGCTGTTTCTGTGTCCCTGGTGTAAGTGTGTCAGAGAGAATATGAAAAGATTCAAAGACAGAGGGAGTGTGTGTCTCTAATGTGACAGTGTGTTTGTGTGTGTACACTAGCTATGTAATTTAGTCCTTGTAAATGTATAATTTGGTTAGACCAACTGCTCTCGGAGTGTGTTGGAATGCTGCCAGCCCTGTGATATGAACGTGTGTGTGTGTGTGTGTGTGTGTGTGTGTGTGTGTGCGCGTGCAGGAAGCTTTTTCTAATCCTCCCTCTGGCTTCTCATAATGACACACCCCAACCTTCAAGTCCAAGGTTTTTCAGCTCACCGGACTCCTTCTGTCTGCAACATGACAGTGTCATATCAGCGCTTTCTGCAACTCAGCAGCCCCCCCGCTGTTTCTAGCGTGACAGCAAGGCGCGTGCAGCCAGAAATCTGTATCTGCTGCCCCCACACTAATGTAGCGATGGATGGAGAGCGGCTTGCGGTGCTTGGTTTTGGGTAATCAGCTGAAATGCTGGCACATGCAGGACAACACCTGCTGCCGAGGGAAGCAGCCAGAGCTAATAGTGGGAGAGCTGGGGAGGGTGGGGAGGGTGGGGAGGGTGGGGAGGGGGGCTTAGCCGGCTGCAAACTCCAAAGACAGTTCAGCCTAATGCAATTAGCTGCCATGTTCTCCTCCAGCAAAATTACATTTTGGTTTTTAACATTTAATTCAGCCAGTGTAAAATGAAACGGTATGAGGGAACACAGATAATGAGAGGAAAGTGATATTGAAATCTGCACATTGTTGGAGGGGAAATAATGAGACGACAGACCTCACTGTGGCAGACAACATGCTACAGTAGAACATCTTAATCATGTTTTTAGATGGATCTTTCTTTGTGTTGATGCAGCAAAGCTGTAATTCAAATGAAACCTTAAATCTACTCTTTCTTTTGCTATTTACTTTTCTTATGTTTACTTTAAGAATAAAGTACAATGAGAGGAGTTTTAATTTGCATTGTATGTGGGTATAATGACAATAAAAGGCATTTTTGAAGTGATATTGTGTAAGATAATTCTCAAAGGTTTGTGCCTCTGCAGCCGTAAGAGAAGTAACAAAACATAAACTGGAAGGTAAAAAAAGGCAAAAGGTAAAGTCCTTATAAGCGAAGCTAAAGGCTAACCAATCATTTTTTATTGTTTTACACTCATAAAACAACAAATGAACAAGTGTGAAAGAACATTAGCTAACGTTAAACTCTCATACTTTTCTATAACATTGTTTAGTTTGTTGCTGTATTTTGTTATTACTGTCATTCTATTTTATTTTTGTTTCATTATTTAGCTCATTTTCTGAATGTTAAAACATTTTCACTAACATTTTATTGTTAATTAGCTCACTGTTCTTATATTTTGCTCATTTTTACTAAATGTTAAATTTAGATGTTAAATAACATGTGCAAACATTAAATCCTAAATCAAAATGTAAAAATTAAATCTTAAATGTTGAAGTAAAACTTTAAAGTGTACATTTAAGTTTTTCAGAATGGAACGTAGCCTTTGCAGTTGGCAGCTGACACCAACGTAGCTAACACAGCTAATGCGCCTGTGGCTGCACGATCCGTACCGTCCCGGAAACATTGTTTTTAGCATGTAGCATTTTGCTAAACTGGTGACAGAATTCATTCAATATCAGTCTTTCATCACCTGCAATGTTTCGTAAAGGCAATGTTTGCAACATCTGTGAATTTTTATTCCAGGAAAAAAATAAAATGAAGATAAGAGGAGTTATAACATGATTGTTTAGAAAATAGTTAGCAAGTTATTAGAAATAAATATATATGCTTTGTAAATCTATATTTTATTAATCAAAATGTATACAATATTAAAACTGTTTTCAGAATATAATGTAACACACCTTTTATAATTGAGCATAAAAATAATTATTTTCAGTTTTTTTTCCTAAATCGAGCACATTCCAGAAGTTTATAATTTAGCGCATGTGGAAATGAGCTGACAGTACGGATCGAGCTACCGGGACGGATAGGGCAGCTACAAACTGCCGGACCACAGGTACCATCCAAATTGTTTTCAATGATCACTTTTAAATACCATCTTTAGCAGCTTTGGCTAATTGCTAAGTGCTAGCAGTGGTTAGCAGCAGTTAGCATTGATGTTTGTTGCAGGATGACGTCATCCTGGTTAGCTAATGCTAAATTTTGCAAATACTTCTAATTACATGTATTTTTTTTAACATTTAAATTTAAGATTTAAACTGAACATTTAGTATAAATTAGCAATGTGTTAGATCCCTGAGCTAAATAACAAAAGGTTAGAAAGTGAGCTCAATAATGAAAATATGCTAGTGACATTTTGAACATTTTATTTTACACTTGAGACCCCATACATGAGTACATAAGTTTGTTCCATCTCATGTGATGTGAATGACAATAAAGTCTTCTTAATCCTTAACCAACCAGTGTTCACGTTATTGTGCAAATGAACCATAAATGGTGTTGATGCCGAGGTTCATCAGTGCATCAAGTCAATCAAATTTCCTGCTAACTGATGCAGTCTACCACCTCTGCCATATTCCTCAGTTTTGCCCCAAGAAAACCTGAGTCCTGGAGAGCAAATTGATTTTCGTTAAAGGCTTTCTGTCTTTGTTTTTCTCAGTGTTCCTTGAGTATCTTTCACACTAAATGTTAACATTTCAGTAGATAAGAATGTTCTAAGGATACATTTAATATTTGGTGTTCCACTTGCTTTTTGAGCTCATATTAAAGTCAAAATAAACAATGTGGTTTATACTGCTGTGTGGCTGAGGAGGCGATAGCAGGCCCGATTAGGGAACGTTCCCTCTAATGCTCCCCTCATCTCTCTCAGCTAAAGCAACACAGAGAGAGTCAAGCTGCTGCAGTGTGACTTTGCTTCTCTCCCGTGCTTTGATTCATTATTCAGCGCCTGAGAAGTCGCCCTGCATTCCCACAATAGTGCAGAGAAACACGCACGCTGGCTCGCATTTAAATGCACCGAGGAAGCACTCAGAACAGAGAGAGAAAATACACACATTTTAAAGATGTAATAATTTGGAAATAAAACAATTGAATCAACTGATATTCATGTTTTTTATTGTGCATTTAAAGCATTAGATGCCTGATAATACGCACACTGCCCCCTTCTGCCAGCACTAACGACCTGCATGATGTATATGCAAATGTTTTTTTTTCTCTTTCTTTTTTTAATTTAATGACTCGGTAATGACGGCGACTTATGTCCTTACCATAGTTGATTTGTTTCCTGGGTTTTAAGAGTAGATTATTTCCATGGTACAGACTTAGCATAAGCTGTTGAGAAACCACAAGCACTGCACTTCAGTCCCGGTTTGGGATTTTAGCCAGGTCTAATCAGATTAAAGCGCTGTCTCTCCCTCACCCACTCCCCTCACCCCTCACCCCTCTCTCTTCTTTTTCTTTTTTTTATATACAGCATGCCACACTGCTCCCTCTCTCAGTTCTACTACATGATCCCGAAGAAGGGAGCCAAAAACAAATTGCTTTTAGTGGAAGCTGACAAGTAGTTGTGTAGAGAAAATAAAAGGTTGTTTTGAGCAGATTAATTCTCCGTCGCAGGAAAGCATGGCTGCGAGGCTGCTGTATGCTGTCTCGCCTTTGTGTCAAGAGAAGATAGCTTTTTTTAAATATTCTCAGACAAGGATTTCCACACTGCTGTGGACTTAGAAGAAAAGACGTTGAGAATAAATTACAAATATTCATTTCTAATAGACAGCAGAGGAATGTTGTTTTGGTTAATTCAAGTCGATTCAACTTTGGTTTATCCTCCAACCTGATTCCACTCACATCTGCAAGCAAATATAATTTCAGGCACATTTTGTTCTCATTAGTCTCACAGTTATGTTACAATTAGAAGGGAAACAGATGTGGAATTATAATTTGAGTGGATGATAACACATCACGCCTCTGGACATTTTCAGGTTGTTTTTTTTTTTATGTTCTCGCCTGTGGTTTATGGGAGAGAAGTCCCAACTTCTAACCTGTGAAGGCTTCTTTCTGGCCTGACCTGGATCCTTCAGCGTGAATTAAATGAACAATGAAAAGTGCTGGCTGAATGATGGCTCCACGCGCCTTTGTGCCTCTGTTACAAAACCACTTCTGAAAAGGGCGGCCTGGATGACACACTCTGTAGAAATCGATCACATTTACTCAGCCCCTGGGCCTTCCAAAAAAGCTGGATTTAGAGCAAAAATAAATAAATAAAATGACAAAAAAAAGGGAGGGGGGGGGAGAATGAAGTGAAATCCCTTTTGCATTTGAAAACAGAGTGGAACAAAAGTGAATATGGGCGGGTTGCAGAGAGATGCCTCGGTCCGGGGATACTTTGCAGACTCCTGCTTGCACTCATGCGGCAAATTTCATCAGCAGCAGCTCTATTGATTTTTAAACCTTAGAAATATAAGACCAGGGAAGTCGGCCACAGAGATATCCATGGATGTTTGGGTTGGTTATCCGTGCCTCTCCCTTGTCTCTGTCTTCTTCCTGGGAGCGTGAGCAAACCAATTGTCTGACAATGCTTGGCTAACTCAGAAGCCGAACCTTCATACAGAAGATACTAGATTAAAAAGACAGACATTGAATCCAACACTGGAAAGAGTCAGTCTGTCTTCTTATGTTACAGCGAAGAACAAACCCAACAAAGTTCACATTATTTTATTGTTCAATCTGACATTCTGATGCTTTTGGAGTCAAAAAAAGTTGAAAAGCATTGCAAATGTATCAGAAGATGCTTTGACTTGCATTTCTAAGCTAATAATGTGTCCTGATCTCTTTGGCTTGTGGTTTTCTGTGGAAAAGCTATGAACAAATAAAACTTAACTTGCTTTAAATGACTTCATGTATGACCTCAAGTCAGAGAAACAGAAATTAATTCTGACCAGTGAGCTAACAAATGATTTGACCAAGTTCAAAGTGGGTTTTTGTTCTTTTAAAACAACTTTAATTTAAGCTTTTGACATCAGTGGTTCAAAATGATTTCAAAGTTTTGACCCACAAAAGTTTTTAAAGTATTTGACAAAAAAAAGGCATTGTAGGAGCCAAATATCTTGTTTTATTGTTTATCACCACTAGGGGTTGGGTTTCTGTTTGTATACCATTTGGCAGGTGAGGGAGGGGCTATTTAAGGTTAAGTGTGATTCGGTTCAGGTGTTGCGACACGTAGGGGCAAACAGTTTTCTACTGTGCTTAGTTGTAAATCAAAGTGATTTTTGTGGATGTTTTCAAACTGAATGTAAAGAAGAATAAATAGCTGGAAAACTATGGAAACAAAGATCGACATGGTGAGCTTTACTGAGCACATGTAAAACTAAGTCCACCAGGACAGTCTGCAACCAGTAGCGCTAAATACAGGATTTAACTGCTACAGGCATGATGGCAACAGAAAACAACTAACTAATCAGCAATCATTTAAAAGCTTATTGAATTATGTGGATTGTCTTAGGACCCCATACTTGATGTTTTCTGACCCACAGTGGGGTCCTGATTTAACCAATAATTTAGCCTTTCATAGTTATTCAAGCAAAGGTAGTGTTTTATTCCTGCAGAAAGTGCTGCCAGTTTTCATAAAAGTGTAACAGCTAGCTGCTGCTGTTGTTAATTTTTGCTCACAGTCGTTACATTCATTGTCCATAACTGTTGGGAGCAAACCTGAGGTAAGGTAAAGGTTTATAAAATATAATTTGTCTTAAATGTCAACATTTTTTTTTTAGATGCACATTGTTTATAGACACCAGCAATCCATTTTGGTCATAGTTTCCCTCAGACTAGCTGTTAGCTCATCCATCTGGTACGAATTACTTTCTGTCTCTCTAAAATTAGCTTGTTCAAAGAGGTATCTACAACAGGTAAGATATTAATTGTTCACAGCCTTGTCACAAAAAAATGTTGGAACTTTCTCTTTAAGTTGCATCATAATCCATGGGGACACACATATCTTGGACCTTCTATAATTTTCATAGTTTCGTTTCTGTTTTTGCAATGGTTTCTACTCGCTGTGAGCCCAAACTGTGTGAAAGTCAAGAGCTAAAGTGGAACAGGTTTTTGTCGTGATACTGAGCAGAAAAGAGGAGAAGCAGCGAGCTTGAGTCACTTCTTTGAGAGGGATTAGTGAATAAAAGGCAGTTAGAGACTCATTCTGTCGGGCCTGCAGCTTTTCAGATGCCCTACAAAAAAAAAAAGTGCAGCTGCTGTGATTCTGGTCCGTTTTAAAAAGAACTGCCTCCTAATTTCCAAATGCTTACATCAAACAAATTAAAAATCAGGCTGACCTCAAAGGAGGTGCGTTTTGGGTTTACGCGGGGTCAAGGTTGAGCAAGGGTATCCATTGATACTGTTCAGCTCCAACATACAAGCTCATCCATCTGCAGGGGTCTGACCTTGCTTTCCATCACAAACGAGCAGGAAAAACGACAAGTCAAGGGCCGCCGCAGCAATCAGCCCCTGCAAACACAGAGAAGTGATTTCCTATCGTCACCCTATCAGACCTCCACGTGTCGAGGTTATCTGTATGACAAAGCAACTTTCTTTGCATTTTCATGAGTCAACCGCGAGGCGTGGATGAAAGGGAAGTGTAGCGGTTGGTGACCTCGGGGTCAGAGGGTAGAGGGCTCCAGCTGGTCCCCACTGCATCCTCATTGACCAATTCCCCAACCGGCCCATTGTACCCGGCGCGTGTCTATTGTTCCGCCGCGGCATTAAAATGCATAAATTCCTGTCGGGCCATTTCGCTGCTAGTTGACCTTATTAGCTAAGGTGGATACATAAAACATGAAGTTTGGGATCATTAAATATATCAGATTAAATTAAAGGGAAGGCAGCAGATAGAGCTGCGTTATCTATGGCAACGATCAGTATTTATAGTTCAATTATTAACACATAAAGTCCACTGTTCTGCTAAGTGAAAGCAAACAAATCCTTGGTGTAGTTCAGGGAGATACATCGAAGCAATCAACCAGGAGAAAAATGCCTCTGGAAATGCATCGCGCACTATGAAATCACTGCCAATTGTAGGTGCTCGTCACCCAGCCCCCATTCTCCTCTCTGTTTTTCTTCCCTGCGTGATCCTCGCATGCAGACCTGCTGCAGCGAGGGAGAGGAGAGGAGAAGGTGAGAGGGGTGGCGAGGAGAGGTGCTGATACTCGGTAATTGAGGGGCAACCCTGTCACAGTTGACCCGGAGGAGACCGGGGATAAAATGCATTTCATTTTCCTCTTTGCCATCGTGGGACTGACAGCCTGCCGAATCCTGGTTCTGATAGACCAAACCGAGGGCTGTCACACTCTGTGTTCCTCGCTCGTAGCGCCTAACAGACACACTCATGTGCATAGTGTACAAATATTGCCCTTGACTTTATGAATGTGTGTCCGCCTGCTATTAAAAGAGCTCGTGAACCACTGAATTAATTTTAATGAAACTTGCAATCATTGAATGTGCATCTACAATGATTAACCCAAATGATGACAGTCACCACATCTAATCAAACCTAGCCAACACAAAAATGGCTACTCAGTCAGTTTTACAGATACTGAGCTAAAATCTCATGACTCCCAGCCACTACCAAGCACATCTATTATTATCACGTGAGACTACGCATCAGGTTATTTTCAAGATTTGATCAAATCTGTTACACTTCTGTCATTTTTCAAAAATAAAAGGATAAAATGTATAAAACTTGGATGTGATAGGCGATGGGTAATATGTGTTCTAGTAAGGGGACATATACAAAATCCACTTTTTTAGCTGTATTTTGTTGTGAACTTTGAGTCTCTAGGAATACAGAAATTTTTTATTTAAGTCTCTCCCGGTGCTGCATAGATAAATTTATGTTCTGTTTGGGTCATCATTTTCAACTCGTTCAGTTCTTTCTATTTTCTATGATGTATTCTGAACTATTAAGTCAGTATTTGCAAGGTACAGGGGTTAGACAATGAAACTGAAACACCTGTCATTTTAGTGTGGGAGGTTTCATGGCTAAATTGGACCAGTCTGGTGACCAGTCTTTATTAATTGCACATTGCACCAGTAAGAGTAGAGTGTGAAGGGTTAGAGCACAGTTTTGCTCAAAATATTGCAATGAACACAACATTATGGGTGACATACCAGAGTTCAAAAGAGGACAAATTGTTGGTGCACGTCTTGCTGGTGCATCTGTGACCAAGACAACAAGTCTTTGTGATGTATCAAGAGCCACGGTATCCAGGGTAATGTCAGCATACCACCAAGAAGGATGAACCACATCCAACAGGATTAACTGTGGACGCAACAGAAAGCTGTCTGAAAGGGGTTTGTATGGGCTGAAACCAGGTGTTTCAGTTTCATTGTCCAATCCCTGTCACTTCTATATATCTGGAGGGTTAAAGAGACAGCCTCAAAACGAGTTGATCTGAGAATCCTATCAGAATGTCAGCGAAAGAGGGGCTTGTGGAGTTACAATAAGGAGGAATTCAGACCAAAGCACTGCAGTTCCACTTTATATAGACCCCAACTGAATGATTTAAATGTGAAATAGGATTTAAAAGCCTGATTAAGGAACATATTGGGCTTTTGGCTTCTTCCTAAATGTTGCCAACAAATCAGAATTTACACCAAAATATGCACAAAATAGACTTTTTGATGTATATATTCACAATTTTCAGCTGCACAAGCCTTGATGCATCCATTTTTAAACACTGGTTTCTCCCCCCCAAAAAGACCAATTTATGTTTTCTAAAGGTTTTAATGCGTCTGTAGGTAAAAACAAAGCTTCAGTCCTCATCATCTGAAGCGCATTTCCCCCAAAATGGGGCCGATGTTGAAGCGGATAAACGGAGTATATTTAGACCTCCGAGTTGCTGCCCTTTGTGTTCTCACTGATTTGTTCCAATTGTGGCAGACTAATCCAGCAGAAGCAGATTATGCATGTATTAAATTACTTCAAATTGCAATACTTTTAATACAGCATTTGGAGTTGAAATGCAGTGGATGCAGTTTACGTGAAGCTTCAAAAGTGTGTCGCAGCCACGGCAGAAAGAAAAGTACAGTGTAAACGATGTTTTCCAAAAGATTGTCACATTGATGATTAGATACAGTAGAATGTAATAAAATGCTTAAATAAAAACCCTAAAACATCAGCATAGAGTGCTGGCGAGTGTGTGTGTAATCAATTCTACAATGTGACCCAAATAGCTACAGTAAAAAGATTTTTTCTTCTACTTGATACGTTGTTGAATCAATATAATATCACTTTGCTGTTTCCAGTTGGCATTTCTGCGCACTGATTTCAGTGTCACATAAAAACCCTCAAGTGGATTAGAGTGAAATGAGAACACAGGAAGAGGGCAGAAGAAAGGAACAATTCAGCTGAGTTTCTGCCTTGCAGGCTTCCTTTGTGAGCTCTAAATCACTTTTTTGAAAAAAGAGATTTTCAGGAAAAAGTAAAGTTAATCAGATTGACGATGACCTATCAAATCAAGACACATTTTAACAAGATTTCAGACCCTTTGAAGTGAAGTTTTCTTGAAAAGTTATGAACCGGTAATATCTTAACTGTTGTTTTTGCTAAAACAACTGTGTTAAGTGAAAAGGTGGCTAAAGGTGGGTTCAGATACCCACCAAAGCTTTTATTTTGGAAGGAATGTAGTTCATCCACCGTCTTTTAAATGTTAAAGTTTTAAAAGAAGATAATTTTATGATGAAAAATAATTAGTTCTAAGGGTTGAGAAAGACTCTCAGCTACTACTACTACTGTACAAAAATTTAATTCATTATCTGTAAGTTTATAGCCATATTTGAGTTTTTAGGCCCAGCAGGCTGTAGCAGTCATATTGAAATTAATGAGTTGTAGACATATATTCAGTATTAAGATTTTTCCAGTGGTTCATCAGATTATTTACTAACACAACAAACAGACTACACAAAGGTAAACATAATTCCCTTTTAGCAGTGGTCAATAATTACAATTTTTTAGATTGGGGTTGGTTTAAGATGACAATAATGTCATTTTCTTCTGGCACGACTTGGAGTAGCCGTTACCTTGTCAAGCTACAAACAATTAAACTCAAGTTCTTCAAACTAAGGCTGTTCAAGGGCTATCTACAGCAGGTTAGATACTGATTGTTCTTTCCTCAGAGCCTCACTTTAAAATATCTGAGTTATTGTTTGAAACAACGATGTACGGAAAAATGTTAGATATTATTGAAACAAAATTCAAACTAAGATTGATTCCCAATATGTGTCATAAAATATGCAGCAAATACTGTAAACAATAAGCATCAACTTAAACAACAGCAATACTGGAAGTTAGGTTAGCTAAGATGTTAGCCTCAGCTCTTTTGCTAGTTTAGCATCCTGAATTTTACTTAAATAAGATAAAGGACATTTGTTTTGGTTTAAGGAAATAATCAAGAAATGTATTTAACATGTAACATAATATAACAACATATAGCATAAAAAAATCACAAAACAATTTATTTTTTATTTTTATTTTATTTTTGTTTTTATTTTTTATTATTTTTTATCCATTTTTTATTTATTTATGTCAAAAGCGTTACTATTTGATAGATCGCAAAATTATGTTCAGATCCCCAAAATATGAAGTCATTACTCTGCTTAAACCATAAATGGGACAAGAGAAGACATTTAATCAAAGAAACCCAAAATAAAGAATTATTGTTCTATATAATACTTATGATTTTCAATCGATAAAATCATGTTATTATTCTTTGAGCCTGCCTCTCTTCACTCAGTGAGTGTCCTCTCAATGACGAGTTATAGCCTGACCACCATAATGACACAATGCACCCATCTGCCCTTCATGGAGTCTGACCTCTGTGTGTGTGTGTGTGTGTGTGTGTGTGCGTCCATGTTTTTGCTACTTGGTAGGGACGATTCTTCAAGAAAATGGTCCCCATGACTTCGGAGGTTGATTTTGGGTGGGGTGGGGTGGGGGAGTTGGGTTTAGGACCGAGGTGTTTAGGGTAATTTTAGGGTCAGGTAGGTACCTGTAAGGTTAATTTTAGGGTAAATGGTCAGGGCTAAGATATAAAATTACCAAAAAATAAATGAATGGAAGTCAATGGAAAGTCCCCACAAGGATAGAGAGACATAGTATGTGTGTGTGTGTGTCCCATCTGCCCTTTTAGCTGGGCAGGCAGCATGGAGCTGACCTCTGACCCTCTGTATTACGTTTGCACCATGTGCCAGTGAGCAGAGTGATGAGATTGACCTGTGTGAGCGGCTGCTGCTGTGAATGCATACATGACGGATATATCAAGATCCTCCTATCAGAATACACTCACAATCTGCACTCCGCTGCTAAATGAGTGTGACTCTTATTAGTGTTATACATGAGCGTATTCATTGGTACGAAGAGTGGAAGGATTTGTTTTAATGTGCATGTTCAACAGCATGGGATATGTACGTTGGGTGGGTTTATACAAGTAAGAGATCTAATGCTCGTCTGAGGACTCGCAGGCACCCTGAGCTCTGACACAACCAATCACCACAAAGCCAGCGTGATTGCCTTGGCAACCCCTGTCACCACATCCTTTATCCAAAGATTTCACCAATAGGGGAGCAGCACGGCTCCTCCCACAGGGGTTGGGGAGGTTGTGGCAGCCATTGCTACAGAGGCTGCTGCATGAGCAGATGCTCCTGTAATCAGGATCCAGTGAGGAGAGGATCACTAATCCCAGATTATGGCTCTCTGGGATTAGGACATGCTGATGCACAGGTTTGCACTCACCTCCAATCCCCTGCCAACCCTCAATCTGGTACCCTACTCTCCTCTTCAACCCAGAGGATCCATTAGAGGCACGGTGATGGACTGGACTGAGAGGTTTTGTTAAAGATGTTGGTTAATATGAAAAATCCAGAGCTCACATGTCTGACATTTGGTGTCTCTGCATTTTTAAACGTTTCAAGACAAATAAACAGGATAATCTGTGATAGCTCGGTGCTTTAAAGACACTAGGTTTCTCTAAACTCACTGTAGGTGCGTTTCCATTAACCATGAAAATGCACAAATTAGAATTTCGAAAATAAATTTGCTCAATGGAAACACGTCAATTTCGATAAAACTTACGTTTTTCGACAAAAT
>JARVGW010000323.1:11960621-11998429 GCA_031762495.1 Anablepsoides rubrolineatus
CCCCCCCCCCCCCCCCCCACGGTGCTCTGAAATACTGAGCTCTTTCCTCATTTGCTTCTCTTATTAATTCATAATTTTCCGCCAAGCTTCACCTCAATAATCTTAACTTTCTTTTTTAAACCTTCTAAGTATCAAAGTTAAATATTTCCACCAATCGGGTAATAAATCGGAGCGCTGCCCTCGCTGCAGGTGTATAATCAGTGTGACACAGTGACTGGAAGGCTGTTAGACAGTCGGGACACAAATGCAGCTCGTGTCTGTGAGCCGAGCTGCTTTATCAGCTGAGGAGCAGGTATGACCCATTTAATGGGAGCTGTTGCAAAGTATTCAAATGTCACCTCTCGGTGTAATTTCATGCTTTGCAACTAAGAGGCTTCAAAGTCTGTTTCTACAAGAAAGTCAACAAATGTAAAGTAATGACACAAATGCATACTAATGTGGCTAACATATAGAAACCTTTCAAACTAAGGTCATATTGAGGTGTTAAATGATATAAACAATAATATTTGTTCTGTTAAATCTTATTTTTATCAACTACTGTTGAAAAGCACAGATGAAAGATGATGGTTTCCTCTTGTTTGAACCAGTGGATCATTGGAGGAACAACCAGAACTGATACGTTTTGAAGTCAACCCAGTTCAAAAAGGTTGCATCAGTTAATTGACCTTCAGTTTTACACATTTTGACCTAAAAAAAACGTGCAAAAACTTATTACCACGCAGTCATAGTAAAAGCATGAACAACTCTCAGTATTTCATGGCTTTGTTTGATTGGCACAGATTTACTTAACTACTTTGGTGCAGAAAAAAAAAAGAGGAAAAGAGAAAAAAAAATCTCTCAAGGCTTTGGGTCAGGAGTTAAATATTTTCTGCATAGACAATCTGCTGTTTCCACCACACTATTTATAGCCCAGGCAGAAACAGCTGAGCTGACTGCAGTGATGTCTTTTATGCTGATGGAATGCTTTGTTCCTCAGCCACCTGAGGTCTGAGCGAGCTGCAAGGCGAAGCTCCATGCAGGAACCAAGATGGCTGACAGCTGCCCTCCTTTTTCAACCAACCATAAATACTCACAGAAATAAATCATGGTGAGCCAGGCTGCTTAAAGGCTGAAATCAGCTCCATAACCTTATAAAAAAAACAAAACATCTGCGTGTATCAGTGGCTGTCGTTTGCAGCAGAGCGCTCGTGCATCAAAGTCGGGTTAACATCAGAGCTAAAGCAGCTCTGCAGCCCGCTCCGTCTTTAGCGTTTAGTCCTTCCCAGCCTCGCCTGCATTCAGTCGTGGCGTTCGAGAAGCACCATATATATTTTTAGTAAGCCTTTGGGCTTCTTACCGTGTCCCTAAAAGAGCACGGTCGCCTAGCAACCGTTATTGTTGCCATGGAGATTCATGTGTTGGCAGCTGCTGCAATCAGCATTAACTCAAAGGCACACATTCTCATTCCGATAGTCAGGAGATGCAGCCGGGACGCGCAGCCGGAAAAAAAGGGAGCGGGATAGTAATCAGCGTGGAACATATGCTCGTCCATTACTCGCTGCATTAATACAATGATATCAAAAGGAAACTTATGGCCGGGGCTTTTGGTGCAGTGATCACACAGCAGACTCAAATTCCACCTCCTGTACCGACCCAGCTCCACTTTCATTACAGAAATGGCACAAAACTAACGCCGTTCAGCTTTACAGACACAAGCAACAAATCCATTTAAACTTTCTCTGTTTTGAACCACTTTAAAGGAAATAATTTGTCTCTCCAGTTAGGGGTACTCATTGCCAACTATAAAATAAAACATAAAAATGTTTTCCTGAGCAATATTAAACAGTGCAATTTGAAATAATAATAATTTACTCCAGTAGTTTTATAGATATATAGGAAAGATCACGTGACCACTGGTGGATAGAAAGACAATGAGATCCATACACATACAGTCACTCGCTTCTTCGTGAATTTAAACAAAAAAGATTCAACCCTGTGTTATGGTTGGATGCGTAAATAGGTTGGAAAAGGAGTGTAGAGTGTTCTGGCACGATATACAGAGTAAAAATGACCCACAGATGAAATGAGCAACGCTCTGCAATCAACGGAAAGAGCTGGAGTCCTAAAAAATGAGTATGTGGGTGGTGTTTATTTCCTATTAAGTCAATTTGTTTCTTCGTCTTCAAGCAGATGAAACTCTGATCGGTCTCCTATATGCATGTACAGCTCAAATGATCCTTCATACATGCTACTGAAATAAAGACAATACAACCGTCTCAAAATGTGTTAAGCTAGTTTTGGTTGGAAATATCTGTTGGCAGACTCATTTTCAGGAAGTTGTGATTCCTCAAGTTTGTGGTGGTCCAGACTTGTTTGGTATTTGTGTGCGTGTGTGTGTGTGTGTGTGTACTTATTTTTGTTACCTATTTAGGACTGTTTCTGGTATACACACCTACCTTGTCAAGACCAGTAGTCCTAATGGGGACCAAAGACCGGTCCTAATATGGTGGAACTCTATTTTGGGGTTAGGGGTTCCGTTTAGGACTAAGATGTAAATTGAGTTTATCTTAGGGTCAGGTTGGTACCTGTGAGGTTAGCCTTAGTGTTGGTGGTCAGGGATAGGCTGTAGTAAATACTGGAAATGAATGGAAGTCTATGAATGGTCCTAATAAGGATAGAAATACAAACTTGTGTGTGTGTGTATGTATTTGTTTCTGCTACAGAGTGAGGACCATCATATGTTTTTAACCAACAAAGTGAGGACATTTTCCTGGTCCTCACTTCTTTGCAGCTCTATGTGCTCTACTAGGTTAGGTATGGTGTAAGTTTTGGTTCAGGTTATAAAAAATGTCTGGGTTAGGCATAAATGCAGTTAAAAAATGAATGGAAGTCGATACAAAGTCCTCAGTTTGATGCAAATACAAGCGGACGCACATCGTGTGAACCATTTTCCAGACAAACACATCCTTGTGGGGACTCAAAGCTTGGTCCCCTTGGGTATAGATGCTGATTTTTGGGTGGGGTTGTTAGGTTTAGGACCAAGCTGTGCTCTCTGAGTTTAGGCTAGGTTTAGGGTAAAGGGTCAGGCTACTGGAAAATGAATAAAAGTCAATGCAAAGTCCTCAGGAAAAACCAACATATTTGAGTGTGTGTTTTGAGCTGTTTGTCCATCCACTTCTCAGCATGTATAGATCAAGTATATTTTGGCAGAAATTATAAATAAGTTACATCCTTGAATCTGAACAAAGCTTTTCAAAATAGTAAAAGGTTGATTCTCTTCTTCAGTGTTTGATCCATTGTAGACTTTTTGCTTCCTCCACCAACATACGTTACATGTAGGAAAATTAGTGCTTTTGTTCACAAAATTAAATTAGGCTGGTCGTAGTTTGTTAGGTAACAAATATGGCATTTAGGTAGAAATATAAAAATGTTCTGCCAAATGCAAAACAAACAAACAAACAAACTGAAAGATTGACTAAGACATTATTCAAGATCATATATTGTGGATCAAACTAAAAAGACAAAGCCCGGCTTTAAAACTCAGTTTTTTCAAAAACTATTTTAGAATCTGTACTGCAAAAAATTTGAGTATGAATGTGTGTCAATGTGTCAGAATTATACTACTGAAAGGCTCTTCCACAGATGTTCCTATTGTTGACCAGTTTTCAGTCACTTTGGCTGCTTCTGTAGGTAAACAAAAATATGTAGTTGTTGGTAATTCAGAATTTGTTTGTCTTAAGGACAAATGAAATTTTGTGCAGAATTGCTTTCTCACCTCATGGATTTACTTATTTTGTCTTTGTGACATTTCACAGCAGCTTTTTAGCCATAGTGAATGTGGAGACAAAAGTGTAAAAAGCATGATTTTGTAGTGAAAAATGACAAAGAAAGGTATTTCTTTAGGGTCTTTGTGTGCAGTGAAGGGAACACTTTCTGTAAGACGGTAAAGATTGTGTACAGTGATGCTTTTCAGCCTAAACTCAATATTTTCAGCACCTCACTGCCAGCTGCTGTTGTTTCAGTTTGACCCGTTGACGGGGATAAGTGATATTTACCTCGCTCCATTCTTCATACGGGTACGCATCCGTGCCCACCGGAACAATCGTTGCCCTGTTGAGAGCGAAAACTCGCAACAATCATAATAGCAGTTATTTCCTATCTGGGCTTTTTCTCCCCCTCGTCTCCTCCTCCACCACCATCCCTTCCTCGGTTGCCAGCTTTCTCTGTCATTTCACTGTTGACATCACAGAGCTATGTGGGGATAAAGAGGCAGAGAAAAAACAATAACAGACCCATTGACCCCCATTTCACAAACCTTGGGGGTAGGAGAGAAATTCACTTACAAGGCTGGAACAGACCTGCTGATCGGGCTTCAATGGGCTTTCTATTAGAGAAGAGTGGAAGTGCAGCACAAGGTCCTGACTCCTGTTCATTTCTGAGTGAGCATGCTTCTGCAGCTGATGCAGATTTACATCAGTCTTGTGTACAGAGGGCGAGGCACAGCTGCTGAAGTGTGGACCAGCTCTACATGTATTGCACTTATTGAATGATGCAGAGACTCCATGATGTGCTTAGATCTCTCCAATAAAGAGGAAGAACCAGAGATTTACGAATGATTACATAATGAAGATTTTTCAGAAAACACTGTGTGCAGAATGAAATGATTTGTTTATTTGTTTCAATGCTGGTTCTAAACTAATCAATTGACTATTTTAGCTTTTAGCTTGCTATGACACTTTTAGCCTTTAGCATTTAAAACTGCTACCTTGCATTTTTTGTCTTTTAAATTTCAGCCAGCGTTTTGCAGAATTTAGTTTAACTTTAGCTAGTTTTAGCCAACCTTTTGCTACTTTTGTTTTTAGCAAACTTTTCAATATTTTTCTCTAACTTCTGCTATTTTAGCCTTTAGTTATCATTTTATACTTTTACCATTTAGCAAGCAATTGATGCGTTGACCTCATAGCTTCTTTTTTTTTTTTGCTAGCTTTTGGTTAACCTTTTGCTACTTTTAGCCAGGATTTTTCTACAACTTTAATGTCTTTAAAGTTTTTTTCTTTTTGGGTTTTAGCCAACCTTTTGCTGATTGTTTTTATTTAGCTTTTTTCTAATTTTTTGCTATTTTAGTTTATCATTTTCTATTCTACCATTTTAAAAACAACTGCTCCTTTTAACTTTTAACTAGCTTTCTCTGTAGCTACTTTAATTTTTAGTTAAGTTTGCTACTTTTAGCTAGAACTTGACTTTAGTGTTGTCTTTTTAAAGTTGTAACTAGCCTTTTGTTTCTTCTAACTTCTAGCTGTCATTTAGCTATTTTTACACCTTTAGCTCGTTTTTTGTACCTTTTAGCTTTTTGTGATTTTTCTTCTACATTTAGTTACTTATGGATTTTAACTTTAGCCTTTTTCTCCTTTTAGTTTTTGGCTAGTTTTTTGCTTATTTTAGCTTTCACAACTCTCAGCTTTTTCAGCAAATTTCAGCTAAGTGTTTCTGCACTCGCTACATTTTTGCAGAAAATGGTATTTCTCCATGTAGTTTTGTTAATGACTTCTATAGGCACATAAAGAGGAGGAGTCGTTCATTATGATGCAGTACACCTAAACCTAAATCTCTCTGATATTAAAACCTGGAGGTTTCCTCTGACTCAGGTCATGGTTCTGTGAGTTTCTCCTCCTCAGCAGCTCTAATCGCTCCACACAACACGAGACACAGCTTTGAGAAGTTGGACATGATGATCTCATGGCATAAGCATCAGAATGGAGGCTCACCTGGCTTTCTGTGGATGCTGCTGGTTGACATTTAACATCACAGAGAGAGGGGAGGTGGAGAGCCCGGTGCCCTACATGCACATCTGACCTCCTGCTAATGTCAGAGGGGGGAAGGTCCAACACACTCCTCACACACAACACCACACTGCCAGAGTACAAAAAGGGTCCGACTCAGTGATTACAGAAGATATAATCACCTCTTAATGTTTAGAGAGAAGAATGATTTTTTTTATTTTTAATACAAGCATCATCATCATCACTAATACTCTCAGATAACCATTAAAGAGACATTTTTCTCAGCTAGGGAGGAAAATGTTTTTAGCATGCACATGGAGAACATGACAAACCCAGCCAGCAGGCCTGCAGCCTGGTGCAGCTGACCTGGTTCTGCCTGCACGCAAGCATGAAATAACAACTGCTGTTTGGCGTTTGATGATAGCTCGGGGAACGTACCGTCCCTGCTCAGGTTAAGCAGGCATACTTCGCCGTCAAGATTTATATATATGTTGGAGAGAGGGAGAGAAAAAAAAGCAATTACATTGAGGTCATGTCCTGAAACAAAACAGAAGCTACCTCTGTTGGGTTCTTCTGAGTTTGCTTCTTGCATGGCAGGACTAAAAGTTGTTTTTAAATTTCATTTGCACAAGGTGGGAAGTTAAATGCACCGGTGTTTAGTTTTTTATTCATCAACAAAAATCAACTAATCAACTGAAGGATTTCCTTTAAAGGTTGGAAAACAACAACACATACATTTTTGACTTTTTTAATCAGATTGTTTCCATAAAGCAATAGCAATTTGAATAAAAACAATAAAATAAATGTGCAAAAACTTGATCTGGAAATGTTCAGGGTGTACTGCAGCTAAAACAGACTGATGTGATGTGAATTTAAGCTTTTTATCTGTTTTATTCCCAAAATACTAACTTACTGGGACAATTAACAATTATTAACAGTTTTTCATTTAAATACTTTAAAACTAACTACAGTAATATTATTGTTGAATTAAACTGTTTTTATTACAGTAAATAGTGTTTTTTTCCCTGCTGGTGTAAAGAACAATGAAGAATATTAAACACATTATTTATGCAAAACGCATACAATTTATTAACATTTTTAGTGGTGAAGAGTATCGTCAGCTATGTTATTTTAAATATTTCAAAACAAACTAATACACCTTGGTCATGTGTACAGGTATTGTCTGCATTTTTAAATAATTAGAAAGCATATTCAAACTAAATAAACATGAATTTATGTGTTCTCACAACAATAACATAAAACAACGAACTAAACAGGAACAATAACAACAAATAAAATACATTAAAATGATCAAAATACTGATGTTATTTTTAAGCAAATAGGTTAAGCTTAAATGACTCGTGCATCTTGTCATTTTGATGATACTGATATTAAAGAGTAAACTGATAATAAAACCGCTGCTGCAGATTTTAAACAGAACATTTCAGTCCAACAGGAGGAACTGTCTGATTGTGGGGGTGAGGGTGGAGGAGGCCTGCATGAACCCACATAAGGAGGAGCTCCTCAACGCATAGATCTCTGACACACATGTAAAAAAAACTAATAATAATACTAAATTCAATTAAAAATAAAAAAACACGATTTCTGTTGTGTTTTGATGCTCAGAAAAAAAACACGTTTTTATTTTATCTGAACTGAAAAAGACATCCCTCAGACATGAAGCTGCTGGGCCTGCTGTAGGCTGTTTTATTCTTGTTATTAACAGAGTTGTGTTGAAAACAGGAGCAGCCGCGGCTGAAGATGCGGGAACACATTTTGTTCTTGCCTCAAATCTATTTTTTACGCGCAAGGAGTGAAACAGCTGACCGCGCTGCCGCTCACATGCGTTGGTTTGTTTCATCCACTCCGTTGCGTGTCTTTTCTCTTCCCGTCACTTCGAGTCTCTTCAGGTGAGGAGAAAATAAAACAAGTCCTGGAAATTTCCTTTCAGAGAGAGCTCACATCCAAAACAGACGCGCCAAACAGATGGACGGATTTTTAGTTAGATTCGGTCCAAAATCCGGTCTCCATCCGGCGGCGGCTCGCTGCGCGCAGAGGCTGCAACTTTTGCAAACTTCTTCTGCCCAAATGATATAATGTGCATCTGCAGCCAGTGGTCACTTCATTCTGCACCCCCCCCCCTCCTTTTTTTTCTTTTCTCCCGCCACTTTTCTTCCCTCCCCTCAGCTAAAGAGGGGGCATAAACTCAGGCTCCTGATTAATAAATGTTTGTGTTTTGAAGTGCAGGACAAAAAAGTGGTTGGCCTGTGACCCCCAGGAGCCCCTGCCCTGTGCGGGTTCATTGTGAAGCGCTGGGAAAGGGGCTTTGGGATGGAGACCCAGGGCCACTGACCCACCCCTCACCCCCCGACACACACACACATCCCGAGAGCTGTGCCATTCATGTGCGCACCGCTGCATGTCGCCCCGCAGCTTCCATTGTTTCAGAAGGAACAATAGCTCGACACCCCCCCCCCCCCTCTCTCTCTGTGGCAGAGAGAAAAATAAAAGATAAAAAACCAGCTTTCAAACTTATGTAGCCTGATGCAAACCCGGGCAGCGTTTCCCTCCAAGCCTTCAAATATAAAAAAGAGGGAAAAACTCAACGTTGACAAAACGGATAATGGTGTGATCTCTCAAGTTGCATCACAGAGTTGCATCACTGCGCTCTGCGGATTCCTGCAGCCCGTGAGAGGCCGGCACTAAAACAGGCAGAGTGTGAACCTGAACAAAATAAATAAGTAAGATGACTTCAGGAGAAAAGGAAGAAGAAAAAAAGAAGAAGAGGACTGCAGGGTGAATCTGGAATCAGACCTATTAATAAGTGGGAGTATAGCAGGCTGCTGTTCCGCCTTGGCTGCAGGGTTAGTGAGGTTACTCGAATGACATCATCCGCGGGCCCTGGTCTCGATTGGATCTTTGCCTGGGAGTCAATCACGGCAGGAAGTGGAAGGGGATACAAACACTTGCCGCTCTCTTCGATCAATGCAAAAGTGTGGATGTTGAAGGAAATGCCATCACGTCTCTTTCACAGCTAAATACGGGGAGTGAAACTTGTGCACTCTCGCACAGAGCAGATGCACGATTATTATATTCATCATCCAGTAAGAAAGAAAAAAAATCACACAAGTGGAGTAAACCCATAAATGAACTGATTTGGTTTGATGCGTAAAACAGCAGCTGAAACTGATGAACCTCTCCAAAAAAACATAATTAAATACAATACTTTATTATTCCAAGTCTAAATTGTGGATAAAATGTATAAAAAACACAAAAAGGAAAATAATCCTACAGGAATTTGAGGCTTCGGGAGCGCGCACATGAATATATATATAGACATAAACCACGTGCGCTTGCGTGTGAGGAGGAGAGAGGGAGAGACGCTGAGGAGGAGAGATTTTTACTCATTGTAATGCACACAACGACCTGCCCTCTTTTGAAAAAAAAAAAGGAGAGAGAAAGCGCAGCCATGCTTTGCAGAGGCTCCAGCGTCGCTCTCATTGGTGGCATCAGCCTCTCTGCCAAACGGAAGCCTGTGCGCGCGGGTCTGCGGCCACGCAAAACCGGGGAATACAAGAGATGATTGCAAAACAACAAAGATCCGCAACGAAAGCTTTAAATCCAGAGCGACACCAGCAGGATAACTAGGAGCGCTTTGTGCCGGGGGGGTGTCCACCATATGGCGTGGAGCTGATCGCGGGGGTGTGAGTATCTGCGGCTTCCTTTACCTCCAAACCTTTCAATCGATTATTAAAGAACAGAATCCGTGTTTGTTTCCCCGCGACCGCCGGTGAAACGGCAGTAAACGAAGAGGGGAGCGTGGTTCTGTAGGGACATAATGTGCTTTTCCCCATGCACGCTGCACTTGCCATTGTTAATGTGGGCTTCAGGGGAGGGGGAGAAAAGCACTTCCCGGAATCATAATAATATATGTTTAAAAAGCAGAAGAAAGCAGCAGCTTTCATCATTACATCATTACATCATTGTGAATCCACATCATTCAGAAGAGTAAGAAAAAAAAAAAGGACGGTGGATTTCTGAGCCGCATCGTTTCTGGCTGCGCGGTGCTTGAGGACAATAGGGGTCGTTTTTTCCCTCCTCTCTCTCTCTCTCTCTCCCCATCTCTCTCTCTCTCTTTTAAATTGGTGGCCATAGAGTGGGATTAAAGGAGTGACAAGCCGGGATGAAGCTCCAAAAGCTCAAAGAGATGAAGAGAACCGTCCGGGTTTGCATAAAAAAAAGGATATGGATGCGTCCGTTTAAAATGGCGACCCCCCCCCCCCCTCCAATCACCACCACAACCCCCCTCCACCCCCCTCTTTGTTTCTGTTTCCATTTCTCCCCTCTGCTCCATCGAGTGGGGCAATGCGTTGCAGTCTGCGCCTCTTCATCTCTGCTGCGCAGGTTTTTTTTTTTTTTTTTGGCACTTTAACCGCAAAAAAAATTAATTAAAAAAATGATGAAGCAAGGCGTCCAGCTGTGATGCGTTCAGGAGCTCGTGTCAGGCTCAGATGATCAGATCGGGTACTTTTAAATGACAAAAACATATTTTATTTTCCTTCATTGAGTCATCATTATGTATAACATCTATAACATCTGTCATCTGTTTATCATCGGGTCAGATATCTTTGTTTGTTAAAAAAAAACATGAAATTCGCGTCTCTTCACAGCTATAAGACACTCTTTTTTACATTTCACGCGCACAGCTGAGACATAAAGACCACAGCTCCTGTCTGATGGACTGTCACTGAGTTTCAGGCACATCCGTCACCTGTCACACCGAGCCGAATGCAGCATTTGCATCCGCTGCTTCATCACTGCGAAGGGGGCGTGCGTGTGAGCGTGAGAGTGCGTGTGCGCATGCCCAAGTGAGCCTGCATTTGTGTAAGTGTTGCTTCACGTTCTTCCCTCTTCCTCCTCCATTTTTTTGATCCAATAGTGCGATGTTGCATAACCGCTCGTAGCCGGAACCCAATTTTTTTTTTCTTTTTTTTTTTTGGGAACGTGACAATTTGCGGCACCATTGTTGGCATTTCCTCTGCCGGTTGCGCGCGCACAAACACGCAGACGCGGACGCGGTGGACTTTGTTGATGCCGCAGCAGAATTCTGAACACATCTCAGCAGAAAACAGTCGCTGTGTGGGAAGAAGGTCGGTGTTCTTCCTCTTCTCTCTTTTTTTTGCCTTCAAGGACGCCGGTGATGAAGAGGACGCTGGGTAATATAGAGAAACATCTGTTTGCTTGGTGACGTCAATAATCCCCCCCTTTTTCACCCCCCCTCCCCTCCCTCCCTGTCATCCCAATCCTCTTGTACTGAAGGCAGATTCCCCTCATTTGTTTGGCTGGAGCGCCGTTAATCCTTAAAGTCAGAGGAAAAGAACCGGACGGGGAGAGATCAGACCCATTCAGGTGGTGTCGGTTCGGCCGGACTCAGAGCCTCCGGGAAAGGTTTGCGACTTCAGGATCTCCCGCAGTTTTTTTTTTTTCTTCCCGGCGTTCCGCAGCTGCCTCTTTTGATTTGCGGCATTTTATGTTTTATGTGACCCGCAAATGGAAACTAAAGGCGCGCGTGTGTGTGGGGAAAATAACTGACACCTGGACAGATATATTTTTTGGACATTTAAGTGTGAAAATTTGTCATTTGCAAATGAATTTAAGTTCATTTTGTATTTGCTTTTTTTATTTACAGGTGGATTGTGGGATAATAGAGGACGACTAAACTCTCCGCCGTTTTTGGACAAAAGAGACGGAATCAAACCAAACGGATCTTTTTTTTTTTTCTTTTTGCAAAAAAGTCTGGGATGTAAAACAATTCTGCACCCAATTGTGGTGGTTTTGCGTTAAAACGATTCCTGTTCCCAAATCTGTTGATTGTTTGATTCGCCTTATAGAAGAAGCCAGACGGGGATTATTTTTTTTTAATCAGTGCAAAGACTCTGAAAATTTTATTTCATTTTTTGTCCTACAACTTGAGTTTTAAGTCAAGGGTTCAGGCCTCGAAGGCTGCAGAAACGTCCAATTTGAGGTTAGCGGAGAGGTGGATGAAAACACGCACACACACACACACACACACACCCACACACTTGCACACACACACTCAGACGTGCTGGTTGTGTCTCTCCGTGTTCACAGCGGACCTTGATTTAATGTCTTACAATTAAGGCACGCGGTGAATGCCAAGAGATGATCCTCCATCTTCACATGTCTGCAGAAAAAAAAAAATCAGCTGATTTAGTTAAGTTGAGTTTAAAACTCAGTTTTTATTTGCAGTGTGTCTTTTCTGTTGATCATTTTTTATGTAATGCCTTTTTTATACAATAAAGTGAAATCATACAAAGATTTTGTGTCATGTACAGTTTCTCTGGTGTGTGTATGTGTGTGTGTGTGTATAAGTGGGAGCTGTCCATCCTCTCACAGGCTGGAGCGCTGTCCACCTTCTGTGGTGCTGAAATCTGCGCGCCACCGACTAGCCTTTTGTTTTCCCCTCTTGCCGGTAAGGGAGCAGGAAACGGGGGGGAAAATGAATTAATCTGTAATGATTCAGGAACGTTGTCAAGTTTTTTTCCTCCTCAACATAAACTGAGAAAATTTACACCCTGTAGGGTTGTGAAAATCTGGTAAAATCCATAAAATCGGGTGTTTTTCGCATCTGTTCACCATAATTTGGTCTGAAATGAAAGAATACCAGCAGAGTGAATGTAAATCACAAAATTATGAAAGAAATGTGTTCAAATCACATTTACGTTGTAAAATGGTATTTTTTTAAAATTCATATCTAAAACCTTGTGCTGAAAATCTGGTCCAATAAAACTGCAGAACTAATAACTGCAGACCTCAAACTTAGAAATTATTAAAACGTTTATGCTTCAAATTGATGTATTTTTTATAAACATCAATGGCAAAAAAGAGGACAAAATTAGCTGAACACATCTAATCTATTTTTGAATATTATTTTGCTTATGATATTATCTCAAGCTCTATAAACATTGGTTTAATTTGGAGCCCTCTGACAGCAGAAAACAATTTAATCTGGATTAATGACTTGATATTATCTGAGAGTGACTGATGGATGGATGGTGTGAGAGGGAGAGAAAGAGAGAAGGGGGTGGGGTGTCCAATCATTTTCATCAACTCAATAATGTTCATTTACTTAAATTATTTAAATAAGCAATCAGAGGAGAGACAACTGATTCAACATGTTAAAATGTTTTGATTGAGGCTGTTAGAAGTGTTCAAGAGAAGTGAAGGAATTCATAATGAGTGGGTGAAGTCACAACATTTACCTGTTTATAGGGAGGGCGTGTATTAAAATAAATAAACCAATGATTATATGGTACAGCAGTGTGTCAGCACATACCATGACATTACAGAACATGCTTCTCAGATCACAACTCTTCAGCCTGGAAGTCTGTCTTCTGCTGATAAGGGAAAAAAAAAGTTGAATAAATTCAATAAGACTGGGTTCATCACATTCTTCCTTCATGCCGCGACCTGATTTGAGTTAACAAATCCTCTGCTGCCCTCTAGTGGATAAAACATGAACATCCATCCTGCAAACATTTGAGCTGCTTTTCCTTTTCCGGGTTGTGGGCAGCTGGGGTCTGTCCACAGCAGTCACTGGGGGACAAGTCGGAAGTCCATCACAGGGACACACAGAACAATAAACCAAAGAACCATTCACGTTCTTATCTCGAGACACTTTATAGTTAATTAATCAAACATGCATGTTGTGGTCTGTGTAAAAGAACATGTAACCATTAATCCTGCAACCCTCTCACTGAGGGGCAGCATCACCCACATTAGAATATTTTACTAAATAAACTTGCATGGAACCACATTTACTTTTTTCTCCTTTTTTTTTTTTATAGTGACAAGTGTCAAGTATTAACAATACTATACACTACAACATTTATAGCCAGAGCTAATTTGCAATGCTCGTCCCTAGATGGGCTTTTAGCAACATGAAATAAAAGTGTAAAATACAGTTACAAATAAAAACATCATAATATTAAAACTCACTATAAACTCATAAACCAATTAAACACAAATCATTAAAAAGTGACAGTTCAGTTATTCATGACTTCAAAGCTGGTTTTCATTAAAGAAATGCTTCAGATCCAATCTAAAATGGTTCCAGTCAAACATCAGTTTTAAATCGGTAAGTAAGGAATTCCACATGGAAATCCCTTTAGCAGAAAAAACTGTTTGACCCATAGCATTTAAAAAAAGGAACTTTACAGTTCTCACTCTTTGCTCCATGAGTTACTGAGCCTGTAGATCTAAGAAGAACAAAAATTCTACAAGAAATTACTAAAGAAAATACTAGAAATCTACTTTACTTGTTAAAATCTCCAGTTTAGGTATTAAAATTGTTTTTATTCATTTAAGCATTAAGAAATTATATAAAAAACAACATATAGGATGCAAAACTTTTAGGTAAGAATTATGCAGACCTGCGAGTCAAGATTAACAGTTTATCTCAGGACAGAAACTCAAGAGACAAACAGTCGTATTAACTCAAAGCAATTTGAGAAAAAAGAAAAACAAATTGTTGAACATTCAGATCATATATGTGTGATGAAGAGCAACAACATTTTAAACCTTTTTAAAGTTTTCTGACTACATATGAACATACTTTTCTTCTAACTACTGGGATCAGTCATGTTTTAGCATAAAAATCAGCACGTTTTGATTTGATAATCTGATATTTTCTGGAGTTTTACCAAAAAACATATAAAGAATCAACAGAAGAACTCAATGACACTGACAAGAATCAGTTTTATCACTCAGGACAAAACACCATGATGAAAGAAAATGTATGAAACAACCTATACAATATTAGTGAATAATTAATATTTTAAGACTTTAGGACCAATTTGTAATTTGCACAAATTATAAAAGGTCTTCATCTAAGAGAAATATAAGTTATCAGTCTGATAATCCATAAAATCAGATACATTGAAACACTCAGATGTTTTTACTTTGTCAGGCCCAAATTCTTCTTCATTAACTAAACATTAAATCAGAGAAATGATCACAATAAAAAAAGTGCGGTAGTGTAAGAATTAAATCATATTAATAATCAAAACAATTCAGATTCTGGCAATCCAGTGTTTCTATCAAATGATAATTCTGTTTGAGGTTTTTGTTTCTGGTCTCAAACTAAACCAGTGCTTGTTCTTTGTTCTCTCCTCTTTTTTTTTTGTCTTCATAGTTTTCTCGTTAGCAAAGTGCTGATGTACACTGTGGCTGTAAT
Source organism: Anablepsoides rubrolineatus (assembly GCA_031762495.1). NCBI lineage: Eukaryota > Metazoa > Chordata > Actinopteri > Cyprinodontiformes > Rivulidae > Anablepsoides > Anablepsoides rubrolineatus. Next base: position 11,975,637 of record JARVGW010000323.1, read on the forward strand.
GGCTGTGGCAGCGTCCTTGCCCATCTTGTCTCATTAGCCAAAGCTGATTGGCCATGAAGGTGTTCTCGGGATGAAGTGTCTCTCTGTGTCCATCGTTAGGTCATAACTCCTCAAGCATCCTGCCCCACAGAGGGGACTAATGGAAACGTGCTGAAAGGGAACTCAAACTCTGACCTTGAACGTTTTGTGACGCAAGAATCCATTTCCTGTTGATGCTCAGGTGTTCCTCCACAACTCAAACGTGATAAATGTTCCTCCGATTCCATTTCTCTGGTGTTGCGTTGAAGCAGGAGCGACAGAATCCTTTGGCAAACAGAGACGTCTCCAGATGATGATTCACCCTCAGAGGCAGCCTTTTTTTTCACTGTGAGCCTCGTTCCTGTTTCATAATGTGCAGACATGAAACTCAGAGGCTGGAAGAAAACCTGGGGTCCATTCACAAAGCTTTCAATGAGCAGGGGTCAGCTGTAATCACTGCTGAATGTATGTGCACCATGGTAACAAGCCGGGCTACTTTGTCAGGACTCAGAGACATATTTTGCCCATTAATGCATTTTCTCAGAGTGTCTTTAAATGGAGAATAATTGGCTGTTAGTAAGTGAAAGGAATACTCCAGGAGGAGAAGGAGTTAGTCACAGGGAAGCTGAAAGCTCTGTGGTGGTCTCATGAGGGTGTGGGGCTCACCTGTGGACATCAAGTGAGAGGAAAACTATGGAGCTGTCCAGGGTGCTGAACTCACTGACAGCTCGCCTTCACTTTGCACTCTGTTTTGTCCTTTTAACTTCTCACTCTCTTGTGTCATTTTAGATTGTTTTTCATTGATTTTATCCCTAGCAGTGGTTCACAAACCTTTTTGCATTCAACCCACAAAAAAACAGCAGCAGAGACTTGTGCCCCCCAACTATTTTAGGGTAATAATCATTGGCATCAAGTCAAATAAAGAAGGGCACTTTCATCCACTTTAAAGCAGGAACGTCACTCTTTTGCCAGGAAAAAAATTGTTAAATTGATTAATACAGAAAATCTTTTAAAAGACCCCTCCATGATGTTTTGAGTCCCAACCCCAACTTTGGCAACCACAGCCCCTATAGGGTCCATTCAATGATATAAATGATGGCAGCAAATATTACATTACACTTTATTTCCTTTAAAATCTGTAATAAAAGATTAGATCCAGAAGGTGGCAGCATGAACAAAGTAACGCACTGAGACGCGCGAGCACAGAAATGAACAGAATTAAGTTTAAGTAAAAACCCTAAAACAGGCTAAAGGAAAGAAAAGCTGAGGTTTAGGTAATATATAGGTAATAATTCAACTCATTTCTGAGTCTCCTTTTTGATTTGTTTTAAAAATTCAAGTCAAATAAAGACTAAAGAGAAAGAAATAAGAATATTTATTTTTTGTTTTTAAAAAGCTTGAATTTTCATTTAAAGTTAAAAAAAACCCGTATTTAATGTCGAACAAACTGAGCAACTAACTTTGGTTTGCAACATAAAGGGGTAAGCCAAATGATCAGGAAGGTTTCCAAAAAGACGCGCGCGCTCAGAGGAGGGGACGAGGCGCACGCGGTAATGTTTGTCAAGGTTTAAACGCCCTTAATTGAAACGTTAACCTGATTGGGTGGAGAGTGAGCGAGGAGAGGGTGTCTCCGTCCCAATAGGCGAATCTTTTTTAATAACCCGCCTCGAGATAATGATGTAAAAAGACTGAAGCGTCTCGTGCGTAACGAGGGATGATCCGGTGAAGGTGAATCCGGCACAGACAGAGAAGCAGTCAGAGGAGAGCGACACTTCTCCTCCTCCTCCTCGTCGCGGCACCTCCTCAGCTGACGAAGAGGAGCCTGAAAGTTTCACCCAAACAGTCGGGAGAAACTCTCCGAGACGCGCCAAGAGTTTCCACACGCGACCATAGACCTGCTGCGACCCACGAGGCTATGGACCGGAGGCTGAGCCTGAGCGGAGGCGCGGGGGACATTTTCCACAAAACTCTCAGCGCCGTGTCCACCAAGAAGATGGACCCTTTCAGATCGTCCGGCCTCGAGCTGCCCACCAGAGACCACCAATCCCCGATCGGCTGCTTCGACCAGGCCGACCCGGACCCGATTCAGCCGGGGGGGCTGGCGGGCAGCAGAGGGGGGACGCTGGGTCTGCCGACCGGATCTTTGTGCATCAATTACGGGGAGAGCGCCAACAAGACGTCGGCGGCGGAGAGCAGCGGCGGGGAGCAGAGCCCCGACGATGACAGCGACGAGAGGTGCGACATGGTCCTCCTGGCCGACGTGCGGACCGGCCCCGCGGGGAAAGCCGAGGGAGGTAAGAAAACCAAAGAGCAGAAAATACTGAGGCTAAACATCAACGCCAGGGAGAGACGGCGGATGCACGACCTGAACGACGCGCTGGACGAGCTCCGGGCGGTCATCCCGTACGCGCACAGCCCGTCTGTGCGGAAACTCTCCAAAATCGCCACGCTGCTGCTCGCCAAGAACTACATCCTCATGCAGGCGCAGGCGCTGGAGGAGATGAGGAGGCTAGTGGCGTACCTCAACCAGGGCCAGGCCATCTCCGCGGCGTCCATCCCGGCCACCACTGCGCTCGCAGCTCCCGGGCTGGGCGCGTACGACCAGCCGCCCGGATACCCCTTCCCGACCGGCGTGGCCGCGTCCTCCTGCCCGGATAAATGCGCCCTGTTCAACAACGCCACCTCCAGCCTGTGCAAACAGTGCACCGACAAGCCTTAAACTGCACCCCGCAAAGAAAGAGAGAAATAAAGAGACTCAAAGAAGCGCAGAAGAAAGCAGGTCCCACTTTGGAGGACACTTTTGGAGAGACACACAAAAAAGGACCGTGAGATTCCTGTTGTTCAAAGTCACTAGACTAGAGACACAAAGTAACACCGATGAATACTTTTATAATATTTACTAAATACATTAAAACGCGCGTCTTTTTTTGTTCGAACTATACTTGATTGTGTATCTAAATCATTCTTAAAGTGCTGATTGACATGAAGGCCGAGCAGAAGAAGAAAGGCCTGTGAAAGATGCAGCTGTTGTGTTGGATCCTATTTGGAGATTTGGGTGACCTGACAACTTTTCACTCCCCCCCTCCTCCCCACACCCCCTTCCTATTTAAATCTGAACACCTTCCCGGAGCGTTAATCTCACTTTCTGCTGCTTTCTCCTGAATTATCAGCCGGGTTTTCTTTCATTTCGCCATCAAAAGGCCTGATTTAAAGTCGTTTCTCTTGAATGTTTACCAAGTCATCAAAATCAGCTCTTTATTTAATGCAGATTCTTGTTAACATTGTTCATTTTAGGAGCAATTATGATGTAATAAAAATTCAAGAATTTAAAAACAAAAAAATTCTGAATCAAGTTCTCTAAAATGTTTTTGAACGTGTGTTTTGTAATTTATTCATTTGGGGATATTTATGATGGATATTTTTGCTTGCATTGCACTTTGTTGTTTAAGTTGCTGTATTTTATTTGAGAATTATTATTATTTACATTTTGAAATATAAAGTCTTGAGATGAAACGCGTTGTCAGGTCAGGCTGTGGTTTATTGTATATACTTTAGTTCTTCTATGAGCAAAGAGGGCCGTTTGTATGTATTTCAGTGTTGAAAAGCTTTATTAAAATATTTTGAACAACAGAAAAAACTCTGATTTTTCATCCAATCCTAAACGTGGAATCAGAGACAGATGCTTTAATGCATATTTTAAAGCTGATTGACAACATTTTATAATGGTTTAGCAACTTTTAATATCATGATTTGGTGCGCTTTTTCGACCATCACAGATCAAAACAGGCGTTAAGTTCAAGAAAGATGGGGCAAATAATCGTTTTCCACTCATTCAAAGTCATAACTTTAATTAGTATTATTTTTATTTTTATTTTTGAGCTGTAAGTCATGCCAAGTCCCGAGAGAGAAGGCCAGACGTGACGCCTCCGGGCTGCGCAAAAACGCATCACCGAGCCGAAAAAAACCAGACTGTTGACTTTTATTGTGTTTATTTCCATGATGATGTGCTATAAAATCTTTAAAAACAAGTGTGTGTGTGAAAGCTGCTGCTGTAATACCTGGTTTCACACAATCAGACTCATCGTGGAGGCGATTACAAGCGCAGGATGTGATTAAGAAATGTAATTACAAGCTCGTTTAATGGCGCAGTTTGGCGTCTTTTAATCACCGCGCAGCTTCAGCCGCTGCTTCCTTTGTTCCCCATTTGGATTTTAGAAGTCCTCAAGGAAGATCTGATCAGAATCAAAACTTAAAGAAATGTTTAAAAACAACATTTAGCAGAAGAAAAGTTCAGAGAAGTGGATCTGAAGTGGTTTTAAACACAAAACTGAGTTTATATTTTTAAACTATAAAGTAATAATATACATTTAAATGATTTAATTGTTTTAAATTATTTGAATATTTTGATCCATCTGTATAACAGCAGTTTTGTTAATTGGAAAATGAGTGTTATCCTAAACAACACTTTGTAAAGAAAATAAATTTTGGAAACACAAAAACGTTAATTATTTAATTAGATTTTTTGATGTATAAAATGGGATAATGAAGCCCAAAATTCTAAAGCTTTAAGAAGACATTAAGTTCATGATTAAGTCTTTAAGAAGAAGAAAAGTGTCTACAAAACAAATATTTTACACTTCTGTTATAAAAGGTTCCTAATAATTTAACCTTAATTTTTTTTTTCATACCAGAAATGAACCCTGTTCACACTTTTCCTCTTTTATCCTTTAAATGTATCTGTTAGAAACAAATCGATAAAGCGTCTCATTTCATCACATCCTATTAGTCCCCTCAATTAGTAAATAATCTGCAACTCCTGCTGCAAAATATAACTAAGATATGTTACAGCTCAACATAGAGATGTATTTTCTTCCTGCAGATACTGAGAATCAAAACATTAATTATGCAATATGCATTAATGCACAAATGAGTGGAGCATTTAACCCATACTAATATTCACATTAGCCCAGAAGAGGAAATTCCCCAGGGGTGAGACAGAGCCATATGTGAGGAAAACAAAACACAGCATCCAAAGCAAAACACATCAGTGCAAAGGTGGAGGGAATTTTACAACCTTTAAAAAAACAAAAAAAACCATTTAAAATAAATAATAAAAAAGGGTTTTATTCCTCTTCAGGTGGGAGTTGTGAATTATTAAAAGAGCTCAAGCTTTTGTCAGTGGCATTCAGACACAGCCACTATTTGTAACAGGAATAAAAAAACAAACTCTTTTTTTATTCCTGATTCTAATAAAGCCAAATCTGTCTTAAAGGCATTTGAACCAAGATTCACAGCTCATGAATAGAAATAGAGGATAAAAAAATCTAAACAACAACATTCAAACATCCAATTTACCCTATCATGGTCCAGCAGGGTATCTGTTCATAACGGGGGAGGTGATGTATGCTAAGGAGGAGAGGCAATAAAGTCAAAATATACATAAACACAGAGAATTGAAATGTCCCCCCCCTCGTATCAGTAACAAGCCAAACTCTGGCAATGGAGTCACGCATGTTGTGTCATACAGTAAAGATATATGTGCTGCGCTGGCTGAGGTACCAAATCAACCCCTGGGTGGTAATTCATTTTTTGTCAGGCCGCTGATAACAATGCATAATGCTGTCTTCTAGTTGTGCACACACAATGCACGCTAATAAAACTGCAACTGAGGGGGTAAGCTACAACAACTCCTGCTTTATGTTGCCTAACCGCCAACATTAGCTGCACCCCACACTTAAAACTGCCTCCATATTCATTTTTCCGCTCTCACTTTTTTTTTTGTGCAGCACATAACGCTGATCTTTAAATCTTTCCAATTATTGGACACTTTGTTTTCAATACATCTGTCAGCTTGAGTCAAAGCATCCTCCGCTGTGATTATGGTAAACCTTCCCACTCGCTCACTCCCCTCATTAGACATATATTAAAATCTGCATGTGAAGTGGATTCAAGCTGGAGGAGACGCTTTAATGGAACTAAATGTATGGTGACAACCTCTGAAACACCACCTGAAGGGTTTTATTGAACTGGAAATACTCAAGTTTATCAGTTTAACTCAAGAAACAACAAGACGTGAGACTTTAAAAAATAAAGAAAATCTTTACTTTTTTAATTACAACTCTTTTAATTACAACTCTTACCAAAATGTAACGTTTTATGCAATTTTTTAAAGCAATTTTAAAACCCTAGCGTTCTCTTCATGGTATAGTTACACAAACTTAAAAATAACGATGCACAATCTTATGCAATATCAAAAGATGTTACACTTTTGTGATGAGGCTGGAGGTTAAAGCCCAGGTTGCATCAAGAGTGCTATCTGGTGTAAAACAATTGACAAATCTTTCATGGGGGTTTGCTTGTTATGGCTCCTGTGTAAAGGGGCAACTGACAGAACAACACTCTTGTGTTGTGTCATCCAATCTAAAATGTCATCTATTGCATTAAACGTTGGCTCAAAATCTGTCAAATTGACTGAGTTAAAGTCATTTTGTGTCATCTAGGTTATATGGCTTTGGTGGCCATCTTTAACAAGTTGTAGAGGTATTATGATGCATCTCAATAATCCAGGAATAAAAAAAGATGATAATAATTGAGTAGGTTCTCTGGACAGGTTCTTCTTTGTTGAAAAAACGTTTCATCTCTTCTCCAAGAGACTTCTTCAGTCTGAGGAGTTACAGGTAAACTCAGCCTTTTAACACATTTAATGAAGAAAATCAAAACGGTTTGTTCAAATACAGGAGAGCAGGAGAGGACCATCAGCCGAACAATCGTTAGTGCTCTGATTATTCCTGTTGTTCACAAAGGGCTGAGTCATACTCTCAGTGACAACATTGTGATGGGAATGACGTCCCAGTGGCTTTCAAACCCCAAAACAAGACAAAGACTGGTTCACCCTAAAGATCTGGTCTCCTGGCACAAACAAAGTAATGTTGTGTATGCTGTTAAGTGCCAGGAGGACTGTGATCAGTTATACATCAGGGAAACAAAGCAGCCACTGTTCAAAAGAATGGTCCAACACAGAAGCGCTACATCATCAGGCCTAGACTCTGCAGTTTATACTCATTTACAGTGCAGTGGTCACTCTTTCAGAGATGGATGTTCTCATCCTTTATAGAGAGAAAGTTTGGTTTAAGAGAGGAGTAAAAGAAGCCATTTTTGAGGAACTGCCTGATGGTCCTCTTACATGTGAACAGTTTGGATTGTCATTGCTAACTTGTTTGTCTTTATGAGGCTAGGTTTACCTGTAACTCCTCAGACTGAAGAATTCTCTTGAAGAAGAAACAAAACATTTTTTTAACAGGGACCTATTATTATTAAATTTTATCAGGGCTTCATATTTAACCTCTTTGTAAGTGCTTATAATATATGTTGGAGATGAATCAAATTTTCTCCTAATACAACTTAATATTATGGAATTATTTTGATCTTTTCAAGTTCAACCAACTTCAATTATGTTGCCATCAAACAGTAATCAGTTGTAGATGATTACTTTCTGCTAAAATTCTTAAATTTCATCCAGTGGTTCATGAGATATTTCTCTAACAGGCAGATGAAAACAAACAGACATTATTGCAGCAGGCAAAAAAAAAAAGGTGCAGTTTAGAGAAGTAAATTAAACAGCTCGCCTTTACAAGCTTTTTTTGTTTGTTTGCTTTTGAACTTTTATTCAAGCCATCTTTCTCAAATAAATTCCACAATCAGATTTAATTCCTCCATATTTCTGAATGTGTTTTCCAACGTGAGCTCCAATTTCTTATCGTGTTTGTTTTGCTTTGAGGATCCCAGAGGTCGGGTAAACATATGGCTGCCGGCTTAAAGCTCCGAAACTTCCAACAGGGAAACAATAAGTGACGTAATAAAGTGTGATTATCTTCTCATCTGGAACACCACTGTTGAGTAACATTTCTAATATCTCGACTGCTTCCATATTAATCAGATTAACGACCCAATCCCCTAATCCCTGTTTACCGATGGCTCTGTTTTTCTGCCCTAATCTGATGTTCTTTTATTCTCCTCAGATGTGGACAGAGAACGGGCCATGTTGCTGCACAGGTTGTTTACACCAGAAAAAAACCCATTGAGCCTAGATTTGAACAAACAAAAACAGGTGCAATGAAGTTGAGTGCTCTTGTTGTGCAAATTTATTTATGCCAAGTTAATCAAATTATGTGGAGAGACAATTCGTTTGATTTATTTTGATCATGTGGCGCTAAACAACGTTTGTTTTTTATGGAAGTTGCTTGAATGATTTTTTTCTCAAAGCACAAATACAAATAAAATGTTTTAAACTAGAAAAAGTAGCTTTTTATGAGCACTAAACAACCAGAGAAATTTGTGGAAGAAGCTGAAACTGAACCATTAAAGCTGAAAAAAGCTTTAGCACAGCACTGGCTAAAATCAAAAGGAGAAAATTTAGCTAAAAGTAATAGAATGTTAGACAAATGCTAGCTAAAAGTAGAAAACACTACCCAAAAAGGTAAAAAGTGGCGCAAAAGACTATCTAAGAAGAAAAGTGCTAAATAAAATAGTAAAACAAGCACAACAAGAGTAAAACAAGAGTAACAAACACTATCTAAATGTTTTAAAATAGCAAAATGCTAATATAAAAGCAGTATAATACTATCTAAAAGCTAAAGATGTTAAAACCCCTCCTGTAACAAAATATTTCACCAACTTGTAAATAAATTATAATAAAAGTCATTATTAAATGTACATTTTCCACCAATTAACTTTGGAAGTTGACTTGATTTGTGGTGGCTGCAGTAATCAATCTTAGCAAAACAAAAAGAGGTATGAAAAAAAAAATCAAACAAGAACCTTTGTTTAAAACTTTATATGCTAGAGATACACGGTCCTCAAAGGAATGTAGGTTTTTAATGAATAATTCTGGGTTCCATGTTAAAATAAATACATGAAAATGACAAAATAGAGAGAATTAATCACATCAAATTAGAAATGAGGAACCAAAAGAAAGCTGGCTCTGAAGAAGACGTTGCAGTCTCATTTGTCTGTTTTTTTTTTTTAAATAAGCTTGATTGAATTTGTCCATCACTGCACAGGTTTGTGAATAAAATGTAATCTTAAGATTACTGTAACGAAGTCGTAAAAAGAGACGTAAAGCCTGGCTGGGTTGGAAGTAAACTGAATATTTTCTAGGAATCTTAAAAAAAAAAAGGAATTTATAAGGTGGATCTAAGTCTATAACACAAGAAGATTAAAAAGACAATCTGCCTCCCTGTGTTGAAAATCTGTCACGTTACTGGAGCATGAAGGCCCCGCCTTTAGTGTAACTTGCTTGGCTGATCTTCTTGATGTGCGGAGTGCTACTCCAGGCTTCAGTGTATCTGTCTGAGCAAGAGGTCTTTAACAGCCATGAATGCCAAGCATCGGTGTTGGAGGGGGAGGTGGTGGGGTGGGGGAGGCAGGCCAGGCCAAGCGTAACCACGGCGGCCCAATGTCCTTGGCTCCTCGGCGGCCTTCACCTCACACTCCCTGCACAGTGAATTTTATGGCTAATTTCCGGCAATTTATCCTGGCACTTTCAGAAGAGGGATTCCTGCGGGAATAATGTGCATAATTTGCATAAATCATCCTGATAGAATGCATATCAGCTTGTAACTCCCCCCACCACCATCACCACCATCAGCATTGTCTGATGCTCCAGCGTTTACTTTGTAATCAAAATTGACTGTTTTCAACCTGCGGTGAAAAAGTCTCAACTTTACATTTCATGCATGAAGCATGCAATTACAAATATTTCCTTTCAAATTAAAGGTGCCCATTGCAAAAGCAAATAAAACAGATAAAGGTAATCATTAATTATTTAGAGTTTACCCCAGTACTTTTTAAGATATATTGATATGATATTCTGAACTGCAGGTACGCACCCAGTGTAAACAAAGCACTTGAAAGCTTGAGTCCCTTTAGGCTGGCCATAGTCAAACATGGCAGAATCAGATAAAAATAGAAGATGCATAAACGTGGAAAAATAACAATAAATTTGCTGCTAAATGCAAAGAAATAAAATTAAAATAATAAAAAAGTCAGAAAACTTGAATTGTATTTTTGTGTTAAAAACAGAATGAATGCTGAATGTTTGCTGAAAAAGCTGAAACCGTTGTTAAAATTAAAACAAAAAATAAAAATGAAACAAGCAGAACACAAGCTAAAAACTAAAACCTGCAGGATATTAGCTGAAAGCTAAAAGCAGCAAAACTCTAGCTAAAACAAAACAAAAAAATACAACAAAAAGATAGTTAAAATAAGCAAACAGATTCTAAAATGGCAAAATAAAAGTTAAAAATAAAAGAATTGTAGCTAAAAATGGATGTAGCTAAACAGTTGATAAAATGCTAAAAGTAGGAAAATGGTAGCTTAAATCTAAAGTGGCCAAATAGTAACTAAAAGTATCAACGTTTTGGAAGAAATTGAAGAATTTTGACCTCATTTCTGTAGCAAATCATTTGAATTCAAACTAAATATCTTGAAAACACATTTTAATGCCAAAGTTTTAATTTAGGGACACATAAAATCCAAAACAAGAAACATATTGTACAGATTTTGTTTGTTAGTTCGTGGTTTTTTGTTAGTTTTGACCAGTCTTCATGACTTTGCAACGAGCACCTTTAAAGTTCTTGCAGAAAGACGTCAGTCACTGTCGGTTTGCAAACCTGTTTGCAAACACTTCTTTAATGTAGGCAACCCAATTGTCTGAGTAGAAGAGACGGGGGTCAGAGCAAAGCCCCCCTTGCTATGATTTAATGTGACATACAGTGAGAATGTGCATATTATCTTAAACTGCCTTTTTTTTAATAATCAGCCAAGCTCCAAATTAACTTTGTCGGTGTGAGATGTAAAAAAAATAAATACAGAGGAACAATAGAACCAGGAGTTTTTGTCTATTTTTTGGACAAAAGACATGTGGACTGATGCAAGCTGCTGAAGATCTGTTGTGTGTAACTAATCAGAGCAGACACACAAACAAAATATAACTGAATGAAAAAACAAAAGAGCTTTGTACTCTTTGCAAGATTTTGTGACTGACAAAAAAACAAGAGAAAATGTGTGTGTGTGTGTTTTGGAGCAAGTGTGTGTGTGTGTGGGGGGGGTGTTCAGGTTCTTGCTCTGGCTCCTCACTCAGAGTCCCAGACTGTATCACTGCTGACAACAGGACAGTCGTCCACTGGGTGGACGTTAATCACAATAATACCGAGCAGGCCAATCACGACTCACCGATCAAGCGCTTAATGACATGCCTGCCACTGTAACCAGCACACTGCAGAGGGATTCACACACCAGAACTGGCTCTTTGGTGGGGGGCAGGACATGGAGGAGGATGGTGGTTATGAGGCTGGTGCACAGCCATCCAGACAATAATTACTCGATGACTGTGGTCAAATTAGGGATCAGTCAAAGCAGATTAATTTCGACGGATAGCATTGGTCTCTCCTAAATGCAGATTTTCTTAATAAGAGTGAAATTGTGTCGCGGAGACGGTTGTGAGGTTTGCTACACGGGGGTAACTCCAATTACTTATCCGGAGTGACGGTGTCTTCTTCTTCTTCATATGAATCAGACTGTACTTCTGAGTGTCAGCACAAAATTAGCACACAAATGTGTTTTCCCAAGTCTTCTGCTCTGCTGTGTGTGTGTGTTTGTATGCAGAGACTGTATGGCACAAATGACGATGCTGTGTGTGTGTGTGTGTGTGTGTGTGTTTGGTACGGGTAGGCCTTTCAGTAAATACCCAGAGACCCCGAGAATTACCCAGAGCAGAGAGGACAGCATCTGTTTGTGTGCTTGTGCCGAGCAAACAAGGCAATTTAGAGAACACCAAGGGAGCTGCTAATAAACACAACCTTATTCCCCCTACTTCTTGCACCTGGCTCAGAATATTGCAGCAACACAGCATAGATGAGTGTGCGTGTGTGTGCGCGTTTGTGTGCGTGTGTGTGACTGTTTCTTGTACATTTCTGCAATGGAGTGTGTATTAGTAAATGCACGGCTCTGCCACTGAGAAATGGCAGGTCTGTTTCCCTTCATACATTGGAGTTTTTGTATTGTCCAAACTGCACTGGAATAAAGGGATAGTTCAGATGTTTTTAAGTAAGATTCTTTAAAAATGTTGTAAACTAATCTTACGTTTTTTGCAGCTAGTGTTGCCAATTCCCCATAATTAAAGGAATCAAGGATCAACAGCTCGAGAGAATTTTTGAACATCTGAATTTCAAGTTTCAAAAGGTTCTTGTGATCTGGATCTCTTCCTTTTTGGGTAGAATGTATTTCTATAATGCAGGACACACATTTTTTTAGAGCTGTCTACAACAAGTAAGATACAGTATTACTTGTTCACAGCCTTTCCACAGATCTACACTACAAACGGCTGGATGTATTCTGAATCTTGACCTCCGTAAACACATCTTTAAATTTACGTAGTTTTTTTTTCTGTTCGTTCAGCAACTGCAGCTCCAAACTCGCTCTAATGAGAGCTGCAGCTTTGCTCTCGCCTCCTCTGCTGACGGTGATATGTAGCCAAAGTGACACCCAGTGAAACCATGCATCGGGCCAGACACAAAATGGCCGTCCAGTGCCAAACCTTGCTTTGGCTTTCACTTCACATCACACCACGGAGCCTGGCTGGAGAGTGAAAGCTTAACGTGGCATTTAGAGGGGAAAAAAAAAAACTCAGGTAACATTAACACCACTTAAAGCTTATTTTAACACATATTATGCATACAAATACTCCTATTAGCCCAAGTATTTTAAGTTTTGTTGGTTTAAAGTCTATTAAATGCAGATAAACCTACCCAGTTATCCAGTTTGCCCTTTCAGTACGATCACCTCAAGGTCTCCTCACCCCTCGTGTCACATATCTGGGCCAAATTAGACAACAGCCCACGTTCTAACAGCCTTTGAGCCTTCGGGCCAGAACATTCTGAAATAAAAGGGGAGGAAAATAAGTGCAAAAGGGGAGATTAATCTGAGTTATTACATTGATTAGATTTCTAGAATGATAATTAAAAGATGTTAAGACATGGGCCCAGTCAGGGATCAGTGGGCTCTAATGAGGACCAATAGGCCTCTGTAATCTGCGCTGTAATGAGAAGTGGATTAAATGTAAAGTTTGCTGGGAGACAAGTGGGAAGGAGGCAATAGAAAGAGATGTAATGGAGGTGCTGTCCTGGGAAACCAATCTTTTATTGTCATTATAACCAGTTACAGTGACGATTTACAGTCTGGAATAAAAATGACCATGAGAGAAATCAGAGATAATGCAATTGTATAAATAGTGTTTTGTCACAATACAAATATTTTATCGTCAAACAGTTAACAGTCTGATTAAACCAATAAGGGAGTTGTACAACTGAACCAATGCAAAGAAACATTTCAAATTATTCTCATAGAAATCTATTCTCTTTAGCTTATTTTTAAAGTTTTATCATTTCAGTACTGTATATATTTTTGTTTGATATAAAGGAGTAAGGCTTCTTCTGCATTCATTGTTACTTTTCTAACTGTTTCATTTCTAATTTGGGGATTTGAGCTGCACTCTTTAAAGGACGAACATAAATTAGGACTGTGACAAATGCATCTATAAAAGACTCAGGTTGTTTCAGTTTCTTATAGTATTTAGTAAAATATCTTGAGCCAGTGGACAGATTTTAATGGAAGCCAGAAAGCAATCATTGAGTAAACATCTACAAATAACTAACATTTGGAGTCAACCTCATTTAAGATAGCTAACAGCTAAGCTATGCGCTAGCAAATGCTAATGTTTAACTCAATCAACTTTATAGATATTGAACAAAAAGTAGTAGCTGAGAGTAGTCCTCCAAACCTATAAGTGTTTGACTCCTTTGTGTCTGTTAGCAACATATCTCCTAAACCTTTGGATAGATTGAACCAAAAATAACTTCATCCTTTCCCATCATAAAATAATTTAAGTTTAAAATTTTGACTTTAAAGATGGCAGATGACTTGTATTCATTCAAAGGAAGATGAGCATTTAGTTTTTTTGTTCTCCAAATCTTTACAACGAATGAGTTCAAAATGTGTTGCATTTTCTTAAAAAGTCATAAAGTCATTTAATCAACTACAATCAATAAACCATTTCAGCTTCAATCACCTGTTCGACAATCAGCTAAATACAGATGGAGGGATGACTGCAAGCAGGACGTAAAAAGAAAATGGCAAAGTAATACAAAGCAGATGGTTAAGGAGCCAAGTGAAATTAGAGAGGATGTTACTTATTCAGCGGCTGGTCGTTATTAGTAAATGAGTCTTACTGACAGGTGCACCACACTCATTTACAAATGACAACATATTACCATAATCAGCCCGCTAATTTATCACAAATAATGAGTTGTGTTGAAAACAGGCTGGTAAATACTCAAGGAGAAAATCACCCTAATGGCTCTCACCTGTCACACTGTTCAGGGCGATGTTAGAGGGAATTCAAATAATCATGGTTTTATTACATGCATCCTCACATCATTCTGGAATATTCCCTACAGTTTTCAACCTGTTTGGTTGGGAAATTGTAAATCCACACAGGAACTTTCAACAATGGGACACAAGTAACAGTTGCTGTTTTTACTTTGAGCTGATGATTTGACTACATTATGTAAACAGATCTTACTGGGATCACTAGGAAGCCTGGGTCTGAAGACAGACTAAACATGAATGTTTTTAGATGGTGGGAGAAAACTGAAGTACCCAGAGAAAATCCACCAAGCACAAGGAGAGCATCCAAACTCCACGCAGAAAGACCCCAGGTCCAAAGCACAGGAGCTTCTTGTCATGAGGCAACAGCACAAAGCCACCGTGGTCCAAAATACTTCAACAATGTTAGCTGCTAAAATTCAACAAACCACAGAGAAATAAAGAGTTAAGTCCAAGGTCCAATGAACTAACTCCTTAAAAAAACACGTGTATTTCATGAGGATTACATATAACCCTTGGCCTTGTATGCCAAAGTTTTAAACTGAACAATCTGTTACAACTACAGTATTTGATGGGAATGATTCTCAGTTACCACAGCAAATATTAGCTCAGTACATGAAAAGTTGTTTAAGTTATTATATGACTAACAGAGACTGTAAAGGTGTGGCTGGAATGAGTGTAGAGATTCTGTGTATTTTGATATATTGATCAAAGCATTCTATGTTTCATTAAGAAGTCAGAACATTGTGCTAACATCTTAAAAAGGGACCTTTAATCATATGTAAACACAGTTATAAAGGCTTCAAGCTCTCCTGACCGGCAGCGACACACAAAGGCACCGTGCGTGAGTGTGTTTAACCAAGCTTAGGGCCTAATATCCAACCAGCCTTATGGTGCAGAAAAAAAATTACAGCGGCGAAATGACAATGCTGATAGACTATAAAACTATGTCATATAATACCCCCACTCACTCCTCCCTCTGTGTGGCCCACCCACCATTAAGCCAATTCATCACCTCTTAAGAGAAGGCCATGAGACAGATCCTGTCCATCAGTCACTTGCTTTAGGATTACTGCTCTCATGATGCGAGCGTCGAGATAAACGATGACCACAGAGAGCAGCTCCTGAGAAACAACTTGTTTAAAAATCCAGTGTTCTTATCTTAAATACAGACATTAGATTCCTTAAAGGAATACATATCGCCTGACTTATGCAGCCATTTCTGTGTTGGTTAATGTGAATTAGCTGCAGCAGCCATCTTGTACTGCACATGTCAACTCAAGGCCTGCGGGCCAAGTCTGGCCTCGTTAACATTTTATCCAGCCTCAAAGGTAAAACTTTAAATGTGAAATAGTTGGTTCCTCTTTACGTCACTGTTGTTTTTTTTCTTTTCTTGTCATGACAGCTGGCCAACTTTAAAGCCAGTTTTTCTTTGATTTTGGTGTGGAAAGAGTAACAGAGAATTGACTTTAATTATCTTCTTCTGTATTCTCGTCTTTTAGTAAAGTCAAATATTTGGAAGTTTTGTGAGGTTTTTCTCTTTTTACCTGATTTGTTGTATTGTGATAAAATGTACCTCAGACATAAAAACTAAAAAATAAGGTAATCCTATGTGTCTTTGTAAAGTATTAGTATTTTTTATCTGATATGTTACATGTTCTAAATGCTACATAAAACATATTTGAAAAGGTCATTTGTATTTCTTTGTTATATAACATTTATCTAATAAATACTGAATAATAAAATAATCTAATAAATCTGAAAGTCCAAGTTTTGAATTGTGGCTCTCTTGAGTTTAACACTCCAGTTATATTGGATTGATTTAATATTAATTAGTTAGAGGTACATCCAATGAATATTCTAATAAAGTTTCACAGTTCAAGAGATAACAGGCAGACACAGGAAAGCACAAAACACACATACATACACATGAGGAAAAACATCATCATCCACCTCAACCCTTTTGGCAGTGGGCAATAATTAAAACATGCCTGCATGGATAAAATGAAGGAAGATATTTTTGAAGCCAGTTGTTTGAGATGTCACTTCTCTAATGACCTCGAGGGAAAGAAGGGCTCAGATTAGCATTTTTTGGTGGCTGCTCCTGTAATGAAAAAAGGTAGAGTGCAGCATATTTCACTGGACCTGTCAGATTCACTCACACACCCTCTGCGAAGCCCTCAGAAACGTCATACCAGCGCCTCCCACTTCCCTGGCCTCTGCTATAAAATTGACTGTGACAAAATTAGCAAACCTAGACTGTTTGGACATATTCCCAATATATTGGATTTCTCTTTTTTCCTCCTATTCTTTTCTCTTCTTTTTTTCTTTTAAATAAAATCCAATCAAGCCCCAGAACATCAAACATGAAGTCTCCTTGAAAATTGTTCAGTCTCATGGGCCATCTCTAGATTTATGTAATCGTGAGCTTGTTAGGGAGATTTCTCAAGTTTATTGACAGTGATGTGCATTGGGATTTGGCAGATCTGACATGTGGGAAGCGCAGTTCAGTGGCACCACCTCGCAGAAGCAATTAGAGATCCATACTCCCAGACAGGTTCGGACTTTGTTTCTGTGGTGGTGGGAGGGGAGGGGAGGGGGGGGCACACGTTTTGGAGCTTTTATTAACATGACATGCGTGTCCCATAGATTGTCTTCGAGTGACAATCAAAGGGTTGTCATTGAAAAAGGGGGCAGCAATTGGTGAAATTGTGTTCCTTGAAACAAGTCCGGACATCAAAATGGATTTTCCAAGTGATTTGTTCTTTCGGAGGGAAGCCTACTCCAAGATATACCCCCTCTCTGCCCCAACATGCAGAAAAAAACTCCTACCTGCTATTGTGTAATATTGAAAGGAATTAGAGCGTAATTAAAAACGATTCAGTTTCACTTGGACAAGCCTTGCTCAAACGGACACCACTCACTCTTCAGTATTAAATGAACGTCAACGGGCTAAAGTAATTAGTTCAGTCTATTAATTACCATAATCACCCATTATCCTGTTGGTCTTCATTTCAACATGTTAACAAGCCTGTAGTGATGAGGTTTCCAGAGACTACTATCAATATGAGAGTTAATTGTGTCTCATTTATTTTATGTAATTCTCACACCTGACTTTCTTGTTTTGTAATTTTTAAACAAATCCTATTAATTCAAACCAATGATGTTAAACTGATCGTTCAAATCTGTAGAAGTAGGTTCAGTTGAGAGATAATAAAGAATTAATATCTTACCTGTTGCAGAAGCTCTGTATAGATGAGCTAACAGTTAATTTGAAAAGAAGTGATTAATCCCAGCTTAAAATAACTTCAATCCAAAACGTTGTTACTGTTTACACAACTTTATAAACAATTATTTTTAGAAAAAAACAACAAGTTTTCATAGAAAAAATAATTAAAAGGAAAATGCCTCACCTCAATACAACAACAAGACTTCTCATGCACCTTTGTTTATAGAAAATACAGGACTTTCTTCAGTGTAGTCCCCATTGAAAACAACTTATTGTCAAACTGTGTTCAGGAATGAACTGCCAGATGTTTTGTATAATGTGCATATAGTACATAGCTTTAGTAAGATGGTTTGATATATATTTATTAATCCTCAGTGTTGATTATTTTTTATATACAAAGCTGCATGACAACTCACTGTTATATTTTACCTTTAATTATATTTTTCTACATATTAAGATTGTTTATATTTATTCCAGAAAATGTTTGGTTCATTTGTATTTACTGACTGTCATCATACATTATATAGTTCTGATATTGATATGCTGCTGTTAATTTTACATGATTAGTTTGGTAGAAATGTAATTTCTACAGGAACTGCCCCTGTCAGCATTGGAAGTGCTACAACTAGCTGCTGCTGCTCCTGGATGTAAAATATATTTCAGTGGACTGCAACTGTTGGAGACTATTTGGCGAATGACATTTGGAAGGGAGTTTCTAAAGTGTCTGGAAAATATGTTGCAGTTTGTGTGAGTTGCAGAGTTACAGTCGCTTGATTCTTGAACATGTTCAACAAACTTGTGCACCAAATTTTTTTTCTGAACCTTTCGCAGGAGCTCTAGAGCTGGTTTTTGACGCCTACATGGAAGCTCTCCTCTGACAGAAAACCTCTGAGGCAAATGTTCAGTTTCAAAAACCACATTAGTGATCACCAGGATAGACCTTTTCGTAGTTTTTTGTGCTCATAGCAAAGCCTAGCTCTTCTGGGTCACAGGTCGACTGGGTAAACGCTGAGGTTGCTATGAAAATCCTATTAGAATTGTTCAAATTCAGCAAGCTCAAAAAGCAGATTTGTAGCCTCTATATATATGAAAAATTTATTTAACGACTCTAAAAGAAAGTTTAACACAAATGAGTTTAAAGCAAATACATCAGGTCTGTGTAACAGCATAAATTCACCTGTTGAATTTGTGCAACTACAAGGGCTTTTTAGAAACTTCAGCTCTTATTTGATAAACGCTTGACATCGGCCCGCTTCTCGCATTTGTGATCATTTTTAACTAAGAAGTGGTTTACAGTTTATAAACAGCATCTAAAAGTGACACTATACTGTTGAAACTAGAGTTACTTTAGGGTGGCAGCAAAATCTTTGTTCGGCTCCATTCAGACGAGCCTATAATTTGTCAAGTCAGGTCACTATTAGATTATTTCTCCCTATTGAGGATGTTCAAATATCTGTCTTCAGCAAGTAAAATAATTATTGTTCAGAACCTTTCTAAAGCTCTGAACTATTGCTTTAAAACTCCTTGTATGTATTTGTAATAGAATGAAAAGTGCTCAAAATAAATTGAAATATAGCTTTTTTGCTGAAGAGGTGTTTGCAATTGAAAACAAAGATTCCTTGTTTTAGGAATTATCATGTTTGTTACAACTGAGCAATATACTGTAAATATGTAGTTTATAGTTTTTATTTTGTACAAAATAATAATCTTCATGACTGTTTTCCATCAGAGTACAATGCCCATCATGTCTTTAGGTTTGGTTCTGTTGGAGCCTTCAACATGTCCATCTGTGATCCTGGATGAAAAAAAGGCGGCGGCCTGAAGAGATGGAGCGCGGTAAACAAGGCGGCCCTGCTCCCCAGCTGTGAAGGTGACTCAGGGACGCTACACGCAGAACAAGCCCTTTTGATTAATCACAGGATATTTACTAGCTCAGATCTAATCACGGACCGCAGGATCAGGGAGCTACATCATACACGGCCCAGGAATTTACACAGCAGAGTTAACCTGTCACCTGCCACCGTCCTCTCCTTACGTCTATAAACACTGCGCGCTCAGGTTCGGCCCGGAGTTACACACCGCAGGCAGGGCACTGCGGAACGCCTCTGAAAGTGATTGTTTTATTTCTGCTGCAACAATATAACCTGCAGTCAGATCCTCAACACTTGTCGTCGGATATAAAACCTTATGGCAGAGGGGAGAAGGAGCCATTTATCTCAAGGTGGTCATGATAATGGGATACAGGAACGTGAGCGGTTTTACCACTGAGTAAACTACACTGTGAGTGCAGCAAACACGGCAACCCTGTCTGAAGCTCCTGTTTGTAGATCCAGTCTGTAGTTCCTGTGGGATTGTTATTTCCCGAGGAAGAGATGTAAGCCCAGGACTAATCCCAGATTACAAGCAAAAAGGATTTTGCAGTTGTGATCTCTGACTGGTTTGTGACTTCCATAATCAATTTGACATTCAGATGATCTTTGGCTTACAGTGAGGACAGCCTGCAAATTTAGGGGACAGTTTCACAGTGGGGTTTTACCAAGATTAAAACAAAGTTTTCATGTTTTTTGCCAAAATGTTGAAACCAGAGATCAGTTTGAACTCTTATGCTGAGCAAACTCACAGGTTTTAGTTGTGGGAATCATGTTTTGCTCACGTCTGAATCTTCTAAAGTAGATGAATTTTAGTGAAACAAAAAATAACCATTGGATGTGCTGTATACATTTGACCATTTTACCAGTTAAGTACTGAAAAACAGACAGATAAAGCATGGCCTAAAAAAAATCTGTGAAGCTGTAGTGTTAGAGTAATAATTTCTACTTATATGTTTAAAAAACAGCAACTCTCTGATTGAAGTGACGTTTCTGTTGTCTCATTTGAACCACTAATTTATGCCTAGTTATTAATTTATTTTCTAAAAAAAGAGCCTGAATGTGTATGAAATAAATGAAGACATAACCTTTAGTGTGACCTGAGTTCTGTCCTGAGTTATTAGCACGTCCACAGAAAACAGACAAAGGCAGCGGTGGAAATGCTGCAGCCCTGCCGCGTTCTTGGCTTCTGCCATGGTGTTGTCTGGAAAATGTCACTCCACGGGGGGGTGTCTCAGTTTAAAAAAGCAAAAATACTGACAACTCATACAGAAAAAAAACAAAAACTGGACAAAATATTCAGACCAGGAAGATGAGAATCTCTCCTGCATCTCCATACAGATAAGCCTCTTGGTGTTGAATTAGGAGGTGTTTGTTGAGCCTGAATCTCGCCACACCAGCTCTGAACAAACAGTCCATTAGATGAGAGTGTTTTTGTCAGTCTCCCCGTCTCCCAATATTTCCTCAGAGTGACGAGTCACATTTGAAGCCGGGAGGCAGAGTAATTTCTGTGTCACATTCTTTTAGCTCGACCTCACTGACAATTGCCAACACAAGAGCTTTCTCACTAAAAATTAATCACATTTGCCTTTTTAATGGTGTCCCGCCTCCCTCTGCCAAGAATCCACAATCGTCTCACTGCCTCTGCATTGGTTTTTCTGTAACTGCAGAGAAGGATGACGTGATTTCAAGGAGCGTATCAATATTTGTTTCACCCCTCTGACCTTCTGCGCAGTGTTGACTGAAGGAGGCCAAACCAGAAAAAAAACAAAAAGTTAAATATTTAACTGTTAACTGCTGAAGATGGCCTTTAAAAATGTTAATTAAAAGCGTGATCTTTAAAAACAATATCAGAATCAGAAACGCTTTATTGCCATTGTCAGTAAACAAGTTACAGACTGGTGTAATGGTGCGCATAAGCAAGGAGTAAGAGAACTAAAGCTAAATGGTTGAAGTGAGGAAGGAAAACAAGTCAGAATACAAAACGAAGAATGAGAACAAAAATACAAGCACGGCCGGCAGCCGACAACTGCAAGTTTGATGTCTTGTAGGAAAATGTTAGCAGCATTAGCAGCATTAGCACTGTTAGCGGTTTCTTTTGTCGCAGGAGGATGACATCATAACATAAACTAAGCACCAACAGCAAATGCTGCATTCTGTTCTGAAATACTTAAATGCAAACTTCGAAATTTAAAATTGAACTTTTCCACTGTGATGGACTTGCGACCTGTCCAGGGTGTACCCCTACCCTTGCACTGTGACAGCTGGATATGACCACCAGTGACCCCTGTGACTCTGAAAAGAAGAAACAGGTAGATAATGAATGGATGGATTTACACATTTAGATTTATGATTTAATATATCCGTATATTATTTAATATTTAAATTTTACATTTAGTAAAAATGTGCTAAATGTAAGAACAGTGAGTTAAATAACAATAAAATGTTAGTGGAAAATGTTTAACCAGGATTTTACTAACTAATAAATAATGAAAATAGGTTGTTGAAAATGTTTAAGTTTGTATTATTTGGTGCTACATATGCTCCACAAACAAACTATACAGAAATTTTTCAAATTATTGACCTTCAACAGGTAAGATATTAATTATTCAAAACCTTCCAGAACCCTACTTTAAAAAATCTGATGAAAACAACTCACATCTCACAAAGTTTTTGTTGGTCATATTTTTTTTTAGTTTTCACTTGATAATTTGAATTTACTGAAGCAATAGAACAATTGCTTGTTCTGGATTGCATATCGCCTGCCAAAGTTTCACATATACAGGATCTGTAATCAATCATGTTTGAGGGATAAATCTCAGCTGCACCAAATGTTAGCTTAATATCAGTAAAAATAATTGTTCCTGCAACTTTTATGTTTGCTAAGGTCAGTTAGCTGTGGTGGCCATCTTGAATCATATAGACTTCAAAACTTAATTAGTTGTACAGGTGAAAGAAAATATTGTTAAGCATGTTCATTTACCATTTTATGTGCTTGAACCACACAGAAAATGTACCATTGCATGGAAATTGAATGTAAAAGAGTTCATATATACCTATAAACAGTGGCGGCTGGTGGACTTTTCTCCAGGGGGGGCTTCAACTCCAAAACAGACATAGCTCAAAAAGCAATCAAACATGTACTACATTGTTTCACGTCAGTGTATTTATTAAATAAATGAAAATAATAAAAAAGCATTACAATGTCATGTAGTGTTTTATTTTTAGTACATAAA
>JARVGW010000323.1:12011529-12031543 GCA_031762495.1 Anablepsoides rubrolineatus
TTCCATTAGCAGCTCTAATAGATGGCTCTTGTACTGAACAGAGGATTCCCTTCATGTGTGGGAGAGGAGAAAATGATAAGCGGATATCATTGCCAAAAATCTGTTGCACACTCAGTGTCAAGGAGGCTTTGTTGGCTCCCTCAGGGCTCAGCTGTGTGCAAAAAGCATGGCAGCCTTTGATTTTCATGACGACAGGTGGCCATATTTAAATCAGAGATCTGCATATAATACCAGCTATAAAACCACAGATAGACACTCGGTTCTGTAAGTATTTTAGAGTGATACAATCTTTGTGATTTTTGGCTTTGATTGGAGGCAAATAAAATGCGAACAACACATCTTGCATTAAAGTTTAAAGAGTTTAGCTTAAATATTTCACAAATTTTAGAAAATACAGCTTTTTAATTAAAAGTAGACAATTTTATGAGATAAAAGTTACAAATGTTTTGTTAAATATTAGGAGTTTATTTAAAGCCCTGTGTGACTTATTTAAAGAAATGATTTACCACTTTTATCCATTCATTATGAGAAAATTAAAGTTTTTTATCTGGATGAGGCATTGTAGGTTTGAAATGTTAGTCTATATTTTTAAATTAGCTCTTGCATGTAGTGTGTGTGCACTTTTTTTTAATAAAACAAGAGACAAAAAAGGAGGAAGCACAAGAAAAATATAAAACATGAAACCAAAGAAACTAATACAATCAGGAACCTTATAAAATAAAAACATAAAATAAAACTCAAATCTATAGAGATGTTTTCCTCACAACTACTGTGGCAAATTTTAGTTTGAACCTTTTTTAAATCAGAATTTGCCAGCAGCTAAATGTATCTCAAAAACTCGGGTGTTTTAAAACATTTTGTTGT
Organism: Anablepsoides rubrolineatus; assembly: GCA_031762495.1. NCBI lineage: Eukaryota > Metazoa > Chordata > Actinopteri > Cyprinodontiformes > Rivulidae > Anablepsoides > Anablepsoides rubrolineatus. The sequence continues at coordinate 12,012,394 of JARVGW010000323.1, forward strand.
TTCTTTGCAGAATTTATTTGAGTGATATTTATCATATTTTGAGGTCATTCCTTACAATGTCTTGTCAGTTTTACAGCATTTGGTTGAATATGAGCACAAACTGCTCCTGAGTCATTCTGAGAATTTTATAACAATCACATCATCAAGAAATCAATTTTCCAAATGTTCTCATGAAATTACATTTTTCTTTTAATCTTTAACATTTTATCACATTTTTTTCTTAATCTAGGCCAAACAAACCTGGTTTCAATCTTCAGTAAATAAATAAAAAATGTGAGCAAACGTGGAACAAATCATGAAACACTCACTCTTATTGTTTTTATTGTCTTCTAGATGCTTTGATGTCACCTCATTGTTATCTAAGCCAGAGGTTCTCAAACTGGGGTCCTGGGGCCCCCGGGGATCTGTGAGCTGTATTGGGGGTCCTCAAAAATAAAAAAATTAAAAATGTTAATTTGTTTTTCATAAATGCATATAGGGGTACAATGCACTAGTAAAACAAACTTTCTAAACCAAACAAAAAATAATAGTCTCATGGCATTTAGGGGTTAAAATGACAGGAAATTATTTTGAAAACAGAACGGGGTATGTGGGGGCAGGGGTCCCCAGACCCATAACATTTGAGAACCCCTGAAGCATCCATTTATCTAAGAAAGCACCACAGTGAGTTTAAGGATTTTACAAAGTTTTAGTTTATATTCCTGCAAAAACAAAGGAAGACTTAGCTTGTTGATTTGACTCGGTTTATTATAAAATAAATGTCAAGTGGAGCATCCCAGGGATGAGACAGATCCAATCTAGTTAAAAGAGTTTAATTGAAAATGTTGTTCCTTTATAAACCTGGTTGGTTTGTTGTTGAAAAGAAAAAAGAAAAAAAGTAAGAAGAGGGGCTGATCGAGGTCCTCAGGAAGGTTTTAGAATGAACGGGCCTACATGCAGAAAGTCTGACGTCGTCTCCCCTCATCCTCTGCTTGCCCTTTGTCATGCATCCTCACCTCCAAAGCTGTCACTGGCTTGTCAGAACCAATCAAAGGACGCCATGCTGTCTGCCAGCCGTGTACCAGTTTGGACAGGATGACATCAAATTTCTGGTGCTATGTGTCAAGGACCATATGAAAACAGATGTCCTCATTACGGCTTCGTCTCACTGCTTAAAGAATGAAAAGTACAGAGCCTTTCATTGATCAGAGTGTTTTAAAGCAAATCTTATGACCTTTCTATTTGCATAGTTTGGCCTCAGCTTAGTTTTAGGTCAAGTTTTCTGAAAATGTCTTCCAAAAATAACCGGAGTAGTGGTTGCCTTTTTGTAAAAATTGCCAAAAGAGTGCAGAACACAAACCTAACCATGATCCAGTCCACTCATGGTGGATCAAAACAGTGACATGTCAGAGTCCGATGTTGTGCATATATGAGGCCCTGTGAGATCCAGCATGACAAAAGTAACTTTATTGAATGAGACAGATCACTGCTTGTCTGACTGACTTAATCTGTTTGATTGAGCAACGGGACGCCTTCGGCTTCACAAGTCCTTCAAAGGCTGCAGATTCTGCAAGTGTGAAAAGAGAGGGAGGGAGGGGGAAAAGACAAGAGCAAAAGCTCCTCGCACCCATTTTTTTTTTTTAACTAAAAGATGTAGAAGGTTTAAACGTCTCATTTATTGACCCACCACTCGCGCACATTCGGATCATTGGCTTCTTATAAAAACTCTAAGCTCGGAGAGTCTGTCAGCTGTCAGAGCCGCTGATTAAGAGCAGAAACCACTGAATGGGAGCAGAAGTCGGGGAGGATGATGAAGCTTCGTTGAAGCCAAATGTTAAAGAGCATAATAAGGCAGAATTTAAAGAATCTGTCCCCGCAGACTTAAAAAAGCCATACATTCATTTGCTCATGCTTCACGATCTCATTATGAGGAACCTAACTTTCAGCTCCGCCCTCCTTTCACCGGCCAGTCGGAACACAAAGCAGACCTCAGTGATTATTGGGCTTGATCTAAATTTTATTTAGAGCTCCATATGCTTCTCCAGTCTCATCTGAATGGCTGCTGTTGATGCTTGGCCTCTCTCTCTTGGCCCGTCAGGCGTTAAAGGAGGGCCCATTCTGTCACCACGCCGCCTTTTGTCAACCTTTGAGGTTAACAGACAAAAGTGTTAGATCATCAACGACTGGCTGGCAGTCTATAGGAGGGCTTTGCAGCTAAAATAAAAGAAAGTATTGAGCTGATGCAAGCAAAGTATCGGGGTGTTTTTACCAGAAACGGCACTTTTCTTGTCCAGCTTTTGTGCAACATTTGGCGCTAAAAGCTTAACCACATATCATGACAAGAAGTGGAATGTGAGATCATAAAAAGCTTTATAACCCCCCCCCCCCCACACACACACACACACACACACACACACCTCTTCTATTTCAAAAAGCCTTTTCAACAAATATAGTTTCTTACAGTTTTTTTCGCCCTAAAAAGGCCCAAAGCTCGGTCTCTCATTCTCCGGGTCCCCCCTCCACCCCACCCCCTTAGTGACAATTTGTCCACATCAGAGAGCCGTCAGGCCTAATGAGAGCTGGCTCGTGACACGCAGATGGGGAGGGGTGGGGGCCGCCGGTCACAGGCAGCGCCAGAGCCGGGGTGCTTGCCTGCCCCGGGGCTACAGAAAAACGCCGTGCTCAGACTGCTGTGTGAGAGAACACAACTGCTTCCTGCTAAACTCTGCTTTACCACCATAAGCTCCACCCGCCCCAGAGCCCTTACATCACAGAGCCGCTACCGGAGAACCGATCAGTTAGGGAAAATCTCAGCAATGCTGGTTTTATTCAGCATGTGTACAGGTAAACACTTTGATTATTCTCCTGAAAGACTGATTAGGCAACATTATTCTTACATATCTTTATGGTTTTTAATAGGCTGGGCTCCTAAAAGCAGTTCATTTTTTTAAATTGTTGATTTTATGCTTTGGTTTATAAGTCATCACATCCACTGATGTCTTTATGTAAAACCTGAATGCACCTTAGTGGTTTGTAAAACAGACCAGATGAGCATCTTTTTACATCCAGATCCACCTCTTATCCACATTTTATTTGTTTTTTCTTATTCAAATTTGTCACCCGTTTGCAAGCCGGGTCTATTGTCAGGTTACATAAGACAAACACACTGTTTACTCACCACCCCCACACAGACACACACACAAACACAGACTGACTGACCCTGCATTCCTAAAATCACAGCCTCTAGTTTCCGGTCAAGTGCATCAGCCTGGCCGATATATGCAATTAGGTCACGGTGGCCACACCAAGAGACAACAGTCATTGTCAATTTTTAACAAAAGTTAAATCCCATCAGGGTGGAGATACTCTGGGAATAACTTGTGTTAAACAAAACAACAGCTGAATGAATGAATGAATGAATGAATAAATGAATGAAGTTATTTGTCTTGTTGGTTTCTTTAAATGTTTTAAGCACATTCATTTTACTTTGCTTTCTTGTCTCTACTCATTTGATGTATTTTTTATGCTCTCCTGCAGCATCCACAGCCCTGCTGGTTGCTCTCACCTCTCTCTTGTGGCCCTCTGGCTCTCATCCTTGGCTCTGGTTCCTGACAACCTCACCCACTGAGCTACAGATTGGCCAGCACACAATGCCCCAGATCCTCATTCACTGGCACAATGCGGTCCCTGGCCACACACCTTCCCTTCCTCTCTATTGACTCACCACATCACCTCTGTCCGTTCCCTCACTCGTTTTATTCGTTCAGGTGATTTTCTTCCGGCTCTCTCCAAGTCCCCCCCCTGCTTTTATTGTGCCTTCCTGGCAGCTCTGGTGGCGACTGGTGGAGCGGCAACAGAAAACCGTCTCTTTGCCTTGTTTTTGTTGCAGGGCGGCGCGAGCGGGACGAAGCCAGAGCTCACAAAGCCTCTGTCGAGAGAAACAAAGGTTGTGTGCTCCATCATTCAAACCGGGGCCACTCCGACAGCTGCCTCCGCCACGCTCACACTGACAAACGGCCAGAAAAACAGATGGTTTGTGCATTCATGACCAGTTCAGTGGAAGCCCAGGAGTCACCCCCCATTCAAGGGGAGGGTTTTTTTTTGTCAGCTATTCCGTGATAAAGCTTCCCAGTCTGGTAGAAAATTAGAAATGCATTTTAAAATTGTCCCTTAATTATTGAGGTCATCCCGGCCCCGTGGAGGAGACAGGAAAAGAGCCAGGGCTCGGGCTTTGTGACACATGACTGATCTGAAAAGATGGGCTGCCTCATTTCACTTTTTAAATCCTGCCAACACATTAACATACGTTTGTCAGTTGCCTCTGGAAAGCAGACGCATTGAATTTTGAAGTTCTTCACCTCAGCCTCTCATCAATACTGACGATGGAATGTATTCACCGGCTGAAAAAGAAGCTGAGTGGAGGTATCTCAACGCAATAAAATCCTCATCATTAAATATAAATTTAAACACTTAGAACCTGCAATTTAAACGCATTTGCATCTGAAGCAGGTGGTTCCGTGATGTGATCTTTCTATCACAAATACACAAATTTCTGCACTTTAATTGATAGCAGAATAATCTGAGCCTTTCATCTATTTTTTCTTCTTTCAAATCAATGCAGTGAAGCTGACTTATGATGAAACATGCTCTGCGTTTGGAAGTTCAGATCGTTTGAGGAGAGGTTCTGTGAAAGGGTTATGTACAAATATAAGATCAAAACTGTTGGATAGCTTTTTGAATGCCAGTTTGGAGAAATGGAGTTTAATTTTGACCAGACTGATGAACAAAGGGTCAGTCCAAGCATAAAGAAAGTAGATTTTTGTCTCCAAACAACTCCAGTTTTAAATATTTCATAGCTCTTCTTGTGTTTGCCTTGTTATAAATCTTTTGTTCACCATCAACTTCATATTACATGTTTTTTTCCACAGAATTGCAGAATTATTTACAATCGAAATCAATAACCGGTGCAGACTGGTTCACTTCCAGCAGGAGTTTTATTGTAAGTTCAGTCCATTTACCATTTATTTCTGCTGGAATATGTAATGCAAGGCAGCTATGAAGACTGATATGATGTTTTTGAGTGTGTTCTTTTAAAACAGCAGTAATTCACTTTAGTCTTGGCTCTGCTCAAACTAGTTTGTTAGAATTAAATAAAATCTCCAAATTGAAGTCATTGATGGCGCTGTCTACAACAGTGAAGGAACATTTATTCTGTTTAACACAGATTTTTAAAAATGTACTACACATTCCTGTTTTTGTTTTGAGAAGTTAGTTTTATGTGCCGTGATTATGTGCCTTAACCTGCGGGCCAAAAATAGCATAAATTGCCTTATAAAGTACACACAAAATAAATGAAGTACTGCTCTTGAACTCTTTAGATTAAATTCACAAGTTTTACAATAGACCCCATATTAGAGGAGGGGGCTCCATCTGAAAAGGGGGTGTCTGGACTAACAAAATGCTGATAACTCAAAAACTATTCAACATAGTAGCTTCAATGTTTTTGTTTGTTTAGTTTTTGTTTATCACTGATGAAGGCCTATCTATAGGGCCCACCAATGAGTACCCCCACCCCCTCTGGATCCCCACCCAAAACAATAAATCTGTTCTGGTGCATTGGTGCTTTGTATAAGTCATATGCTACCACTATGCAGTATCTAGTTTTACCCTGACTTGACTGACCTGGGTCATGGGTCAACTTAAAACCGAATGACAAATATTAGTTAACACACACCTTATCATCAAAACAACAGATCAACATTTAGATATTTTCTCATAAAGAACTCAGAAGGTTGTAATGAGTCAAGCTGCTCGATAGAGAAGGTCCTCTGAACAGATGTGACGTTTTGTCCCTGAAGGAGTGGCTAGACCCAGAAGAAATTGTTTAAATATTTGCTGCTGTTCATGATTTGTTACCAAAATATCCTGGGACTGAATAAAAGTCTGTATTTTGGTCCAGCTGAAGGTATTTGTTTGGCTTTTTTCTTTGCAATTTAATGTTTAAGTCTAAATCTGAATTTACTTCCTGGTTCGTGTCTCCCCTTCCAGTAAAAACATGTTTCTTACAACAGGAAAGAGAGTTACTGTTTCTCCACTAACCACACTTCAAAAGCTTTGGTTCTGCACCCCTTAGCAAGGCCTTTGTCTGAACTTTACAAAATATGAACCGACAACTGCAGTTTATATGCATTTCAGGCCCTCTAGACTCAAAATCACGATGAATTAAAAGATAAATTGTCTAAACTTGTATTTTGTCTCGCCACATAAACAAGAAAGAAGTGACTCTAGGAGACATAAACAGGTATGAGACTAAGTCAACCACAATAATAGCGTGTGTCACATCATTAAAAAGAGCTTAAGCTCCGAGGCAGCGAGGCATGAACCATACTGGGCTTCTGAGCATCATCATCAAGCTGCTGGCAACACATCCCAAAAAGTCATATCCAATTGTATAAGAAAGCATTCAGCAAGTTGCACTATATCATAAGCAACATTATTTACACAAATTAGCTCAAATGCCAGCCAAAGTGACACTGACTAAACTTTGTTGCTCTGGATTAAATTAGTTGCAGACGAGGCCTAACGGCACGAAGATCAGCGTCTGAGCAGATATGAATTAAAGATAAAGCCAAGCCACCGCATGTCTGTCTCTGACTGGAAACCATCTGGACGTTCAATATTACATCCGTGTCTACACTTTTCACACTGATCGGGATCACAGGCTTTTCTTGACGGGCCATCGTGACGCATCACACCCAGATGTGGTTGCTGACTGAACACATTTGTTCACGTTTCACTCTCCGAGCTGCGGCCTTAAAAAACTAAAAGTTGTCACAAAATGAACTCAGCTGCAAAGAGTAGCTCCAGTTTTTACCTTGATTGTCACATAAATATAAAATAGCCTGCTGAGTTATTTTTAATTGAGCCATTGTAAAGAAGATGTAAGAATTTGCCAACAATCATGAGAAGATATGTAAATTACGTTACAACAGTTTTTAAAATGATAGCACGAGGACTTCCTTAACAGAGAAATCAAATAAAAAACAGAAGCATATCCTCACTCGGTTGTGATCTAACGTGTTGTGATCCTATTAATAATCATACAGGCTCAGCATCATTGCACTGGACTGCTCGAGTCAAATTAACATAATTATTGCTGTGATTAGCATAATTCCTGTGCTGGTTTGTCTGTGTTACTTACTGTAATGTATAGCAGGACAGAGACACCCAACAGCATGTTACACACTGCAGATAATAGCAAACCACACACTCGTGCTGACCTGTCAGAGACCCACACGACTTGCAGAATATAAACAAGGAATTACACGAGATAAAAACACACAGCTTCACACTCATCAAGCTGCTAACTTCTGCTTTTGTTTCCTCCTAAGCACTGCCCTCCTCTGACTGTCTAAGGTAGTGCATCGAGTCGACTCACTCGTCACATTACTGAAAGCCTATTGGTCCATGAAAGAATCTATATCACCCACTTTTCATGCCAGAGTTTTATCATCTAATGTGAAATTGTAACAATTAGCTGTGGCGGACATCTTGAACTGGATTCCCTCCAAAGTTTAATCTGTTGTTTACACACAGAACTTTTTATCTTTCTGTTCTTTAGGGCACACAAAGGAAAAGAAATGAAAAAAAAGACAAGGAAATCAAAATAATGATAATAAAAAATAAATAAATAAAACATATTTATGAAGATTCCACATCTTTTCAACTTTGTCATCTACACTGCAAAAACTGTTCCTCTAACCAAGTATTATACAATCTTATATCCAGCCCAAAAAAAATCTTTTGATTTTGTTTTGAGACGGATTTACTAAACAAGAACAGAACATATAGGATTATTAATCAAGTTAGCCTAGAAATTTGACTCAGATTAAGTAAAAAATAAACTGCCAATAGAGTAAGACAACTACACTTGGTAAGATTCTTGAAATAAGAAAATTTTAGGTCAAATTAAGTGATTTTAAGTGAAATTGTCTTACTCCATTAGCAGATATTTTTACTTAATTTGAGTCAAATTTCCAGACTAAGAATAATAATTTTACAAGTTCTGTTCTTGTTTATTAAATCAGTCACAAAACAAAATCAAAAGATTTTTGGTTAGATTTTTTGTTTGTTATTTTATTATAATATTTTTGTTTGTTTTTGTTTTATTTCATAGCAGATTTGGAAGTGTTCATTTCACTCATAGGGCGTTAAATTCAACACTATGAAAGTGTCTAAATGGGTCTACCCTATCGAGTTAAAATAACCTTTTTGAAAGTGTAAAACAGACTGTGACGCCACTCTAAATCGTTCCAGCTCCACAAATTCTGTCTCCTTTTGTTGTTCTTGTGACCTTTTACATGTGAACATATAGTGTATGGGTGGGCATCCATGGGTGGACCACACTGGCTCAAAGTTGTTTCATCAGTTCATCAGTTAGCAGAGTGGTACAATGAAGTCACTCTCCTGACACCAGGACATACCTCTCAGTCCTGGTGTTGATTTACGATCAATAATACAAACTTGAACATGAACAACTAACCAACCTAAACAAGACAACTAACTAGAACAACTCATTTTTTGCATGGTGTCATCCAACAACACTGATAAAATCAACTCCTTGAATTAACATCAACACTAGATGTCTATTAAATCAGAATTTGTCAAAATAACACTTTGGGAGTAAAATCAACTCTGAAAAGTTTAACACAGGAATTTTAACTTTTCCAATTTTCCTGTTTTTTTTTTTTGTTTTTCTTTAGATTTTACGTTAGATGGACATTTTTTGCAGTGTATGGATTTGTAAAAACAGACCCATGTTCCCTACTATGTTGTTGTAAGTGGATGTCATAAACTCCATTGTTCTTATGTGTTCAGTTGTTTGTATCAGGAGGGTCATTGAGGAAGAGTCTTTTCTGAGCCAGCATTTTGTGATGGCTTTTTTTTTTTTTTGAATAACATTACTTTCATATTGTCCCCTTGAGGACACACTAAGAAACACAATATCTAACACAAAGTAGATTAAGTTAATCATCTTTATTTATTCAAAATTTAGTTAGGAAATGACCAGAATATGTGAGCCCCGATCTGTCTCTCCAGTTGTTTTGGAATTATTTTGCTGACAGACACCCAAACACAAACACAGACATTTTCATTAGCTTTCAGTTTTTGGTGGCAGATAATTACAGAGGACTTTCAGATTAATTGCACTGCTTGTATACAGATTAATAAGCTGGATAAGATGAGCCCCCCTCCCCAGCCTAGTTTTCTATTCTGTGCCATTTGTTGTTGCGCTGCACCCTGTTGGCACCAGACAGGAGCCACTTCCTCTGAACATGATGTGGGAGGTGTTCAAAGATAGATGCTGACTGTTGCCAAAAGCACCAGCATTACAATGACACAAGCAGTGACACTCGGATCGATGGGATTCAATCAAAGAAATGTGACAAAAAAGCGCGAATTGGAACAAGAACCAGCAAATGGATCAAAAATAAAATGAAAGCTGGTATAAGTAACTTAAAAATATGTTGGAGGATGTTGCTAAGATACAAATAAAATGTTATTTTTTGCCACCCGCTTAGAGTTTTGGTCAGGTTTTTGTTTGCTTTGATATCATTTTAAGCTCAACCATCTGGTTACTCAAAGTTATTTTCAGGTCTTTTTTTTTTACACACATCACAAAATGCATTTCAGTTTTATAAGCAGAACATAATTAAATCTCCTGCAGGCTCTAATCAGCATTCGTGAGCGCCATCAGCTCTGATAAACGGCACAAACCCTGTCGAGGTGATTTCTGCGGCACGCCCGTCCCTCTCACGCGGATGTGGACGCACACGCACATCCGCGCACAGCTGCTGTGTGCTTGTTCTTCCCAAATTAATACCCACAAGTGAAACCGTGACCTGCAGAAGGCAGCCCCGACCCGCCGTCCCAGAGCACCCTCTGTGGATCCACCCCCCCATGAGCACACAGATCTACCTGTCCTCCCCCCTGAGACTGAACAAGGACAGCAGCTTCATGTGAGGAATAAGATGAAGTCAGTGAGGCCCTTGGTCTTTACGTTTCACTAGATTAAAACATTTCTGCACGTGTAGTCCTGCAGATTTATATGCAAATAAACAAATAAGACCCACTCAGCTGCAACCCTGAGCTAAACTTTATAAATCTAAACTGATCTTCCTTTACAACAAACAATTGTTTATATGCTTTTCACTTCAAAAGATCCAATCCATGTTTCTGAAAGGATCCTTCTGCGTGAAGGATTGGACAGTAGCTGCTAGACCACAGAAAACGAGGACAGTCAAGGCCAAAGAGACAATAATGGACCTTGTCTGTGCAGTCACCAAATGGCTACTGCTTGGTTAGTTGTAAGCTCCATTTTGGGACCCTTGGTTCCCACATTTAATTAAAAATCCATTATCACCTCTCAGCACTGTGAGCAGGCCATACAGTTCTGATCTGAATTCCTAATTAGTCTTAAATGGCTAAATAGCCTTTTTAATGTAATCAGTCTTCCAGTTTTCTAAAAGGAAGAGTTGGGAACATGTTTGGAGAAGTTTGGATCCTTGTTAAAATGATCTGCAGAGTTTGACAAGTAATCAGTGTTACAATACGACAGACCTTGTGGCAGACCTTGCAGGCAAACAGTTGTTTGGGTGGTAAATTAAAATTCAAAAGGTGATGTTGCCAAAGCACCTTGAGCAGATGCAGACTGGCACTCGCTGATTGGCAGAATGAGGGGCTGCGGATATGAAGAGACGGCAGGTGACATAAAAAATTTTTTTTAAATGAAATTAAAAAAGAAGAGCAAGGTGAGAATGAAAGGGGAGTGTTTCATCTAAAATAAAGAGAACAAAAAACAACTCCCGTCGCCACTCTCCTTTCATTGTTACCTCGATGAGCGCGGCGCGGCCCCAGCTCCCCTGGCAGAAACTAAGTGGCTTGCTGGCATATGGTGTAACCTCCATTTGAGTGTGCTAAAAGCTGGATATTGTTTTTGTGGAGCAGATGTTGGTGGGCACGGCAAAAGGCACAGCTGACTGGGCCACACAGCTGGGAACGGTGTGTGTGACCCACATACAGGGGGAGCAGTGCTCGATCGAGGGCTGCAGTTCTAATAAAAAATGGTGACGCATTGTCCATTGTCTTTATAAGCACAAATTTGTTAATTAAGTCTGCTTTTTTTACTGTCACTTTTACGCTTTTCATTTAATCTAATGATACTATAATGTAATAAATGCTCATAATGTCTTGGGGGGGAGCCTTGGTCCAGACAGAAACTCTGATCGGGTTTACAGAATGATGTGGGTTTATTTCAGTAATTGCTTTCATTTGGTTTATTTGTGCTAATAACAGCCTCGGCTCTCCGTGTGCCGCTCAAAAACCAAAAGAATTGGTCATGTTTTAAATTTGGAATTAAATGAGCTTTCATGCATCGATTTGAGTTAATGAAAACGAACTGAGGACACTTGAGAGTCCTGACCGAGTTCCCAAACCCAGAAGTGTCCTGATGCCAAAAGTGGACAAATGAAGATTATGCTGAGATTATAATAAGGATGCCAAAGCCATTATCCAGTCTACTTTGACAAATGTTGTCCCTGTCTGTGAGCAGATGGGACGAGGAGTTTGGGTGGGGAATCAGGCAGAGTATCCTTCACCCAGTTGGCTAGAAAACACTGGGATAAACAGCAAGCCGAGGCTCTGTCAAGAATCCCCAATAATGATTGTAAGTCTGTGTGCAAGTGCTCATTTTACAATATTTTTACTGTCTGAATAAAACCGACCTGAATAGAATAGACTCTGCTTGAAATGAAGGGTTTTTGTTCGTCAGTAACCTCTTGCTCATGCACCTGTTTATTTGGTACTTTGGCCACAGCTTCTTAATAAGGAGAGTGTTAAATGCCATATGTTGCAGGCAGAGGCAAAACAAGCTGACCAGAAGCTGCTTCGGTGGTTGTTTTCCCACATGACTTAGGATTAGAATAACCTGTCACTCTGCAAGATTGTGTAGAGCAGTGACATTACTTAAAACATCATTCAGAAGCTCAAGATACCCCCTGTTGGCCTGTAAATGCTCAAAAACAAACATTATGTAAACGGATCAATAAATAAACAACCAAAACCTTCAGGCATCTATTGATGACTGATCTCCATTAAATATACTTTAAACATATTTTTCTGCAAGGTTTTTTCTAGTCAGCTGTATGGCTAATTTTTGCTTACAGTGATTGATTTTCTACGTCACATGTGTCTGGCCTGCTCCCCTGTATTAAAAAATAGCTATACTAACCTCAACTCAACAGTGAGTAAAACTCCTTTACTTTTACTAGTATTTCAGTATTATTTATTTCACGTTTAGTCAGGCGTACTCACAGTATTTGTCAGTGTTTATAAGAGGACGCTGTTTCTATGCAGAAAATACCACACAGAGCTCAGTTATTGTTGTGCTCAGCCGTAGCAAAGAGACAAGGAATGTGACGTTTTTTGTTTAGTCAAAGTTAGTTAGCCTTTTCCTACTTATAGTTTAGTTTTAGCAACTCAGTTTTAACATCTTTAGCATATTTCAGCAGTTATTCCACATTTAGCATTTTTTTAAAAAAGGCAGTGTCTCAAGTTAATTTTATTTGACTCCTACTCATTTCTATTACTCTACAGTTTACCATTTATTTAGTCAGATTTCAGAGTGAGATAATTCATTATAAATTAGTAGCACAGCAGAACATCATCATAGGTTTTTTGCTTTGGGGTAGGCACTATGACACATGATCAGGAGGATCTTTAATGAAAGGTTAGTCCATGAACCATCTCTGTGTGAAACCACAGAGCCACACAATCCAACCAGTTGCAGAGACTTGATTCGGGTTAGTGACAGATGAAATTGCTCAGCTTTGACAGAAGTCATGAATACAGATCGGACTTCATACGTGACAGTTCTCTGATGGACGCTCAAGGTTGCTGGATTTGACAGGAAGATACAGAGAGCTGCTGAATGGTTGGTTGGTGAGTGAACACCGGTTAGCATCTTAATAATAAATAGTCTTAGAAATTTAAAACAGTGATAAATCACACAGAATCACATTATAAATAATGTTCATATGGTTGTGTTTGTTTCAGAAGTAACTTATTGGCCCTCTGAACTGAGCAGCTCTTCACTCCATGATGTGCTTCCTGCTCATCACCTGATTAAGTTGCATACTGTATTTGACTGCGATCCAGAAGTTTCTCCGTAGAGTCATTGTTGGCTGATCCACGGTGGCAGTGCGCTGCGCTGAGAGTGACAGTCTGATTCTCGAGCTTGTGCATGAGTCAGTCCTACCCTTCCATCTTCTGAGCAGGCCTCAGCCCTCATGCCTTGTATCAGCCTGACTTTGATGGACACATGCTCCCCCTGTGCCTGGCAGGACGGTCTTTTTTAGAAACCTCAACAAAAACGGCAACGGCGGTATTTGGGTTGACACACACCGACGCCCCCGGACCAAACAAAAATTTATGTCATTTACTCCAACTTTTCTTTTTCTATTGGTTTTTGGTTCATAATGAACTCTGGATGTGAAGCACAATCTTTAAAGTTTGGAAAAATGATACAAACAAAACAACAAAAAAACAATAAAGAGCTAAAATAACAAGGCTGAACATAATTTGGATCAGCTGAGCACTCTTTATTCAGCATGACGGCACACTTGACTGAAGCAAGGTCTATTCCTTTGCTAACAGACAAAGGGAATCCTGCACCATGTCTATGTCAGTCTGCTCATCCCATTATATCCACTCTGCTGCTCCCAGTCATCAGCGATGACGAGCCTTCACCTGAGCTGACAGGTGGCTGTCCCGAGGCAGCGCAGCACCCAACAGGGAAGCCCTAACCTGCCAACTTCCTGTCAGTTCCCCAAAACCAGCTCTGTCATGTCATCTCCTCCACGCCAATCACAGTGACACATCAAGTTTGTGTCAGGAAACAGTGTTGGAGATTACAATCTAATACAACACTGCCCTGAGCAACCAGGAGGACCAGGCAATCATTATGAGACACAGATGATAATGTAAATGTCTGCAGGTCACACACAGCCACACGCGCGCACACACACACACACACACACACACACACAAAACAAATCAAATAGGATTTTTTTCTCTACAGGCTAAACTTTTAGAATGATAACTTGTGCTGCATGAACGATATAATGACAAGAAATTACTGCCTGGACTAAAAAGAAGATAAGACAAAATGCAAAGTGTTGAGAAAAAAATATTACTCTAATCTTATTACATTTAAACTTCTAAAACACAGGTGTTCAATGCATTTTCACCCTCAAAGGGCCAGTTGTAATTAGCTTTGACCTTTTATGTTCAACTTCGACTGACTATGAAACGTCACAAATTGTCTCATTGTTTTGGCTGAGCACCACTAACAAATATTAACTGAGCTCTACGTGGTATTTTCTGCATACAAACAGTGTTTTAACATGTCCTTTTATACACAATGAAAAGTACTGTGATTACAACTGATTAAATGTGAAATAAATAATACAAAAATACTATTAAAAATAAAAGTAAGAGAGTTTTACTCACTGTTGAGTTGTGGTAAGTAACTCTAATTCTGAACTCTCCCACTTTCTAGCAGGGAATTCCCACATAATCAACATGCATTATGGGAGATGTAGTTTATGGTCAGTGCTGATTTTAAAGCAGCTTATTTTGAGACATTAAAACAAGGAGGGCTATTCAACTAAATTGCTCAGGGGGGCACAGTTAAGCCAACAGAATATTTCCCTCTTTCCTTAAAGTAGCTAAAATAGAAAAGGTCTGTTTTAGAGTTAATGTTTAGTTTTTCCATCCAAAACTAATAATCACTGTAGTATGGTTTACTGAGTGTTGAGTATTTGTGTCATAAACTCCATTTTATTCCTAAATTGGTCCAACTTTGTTTCTTTTATTTGTCATGAATCTGGTAATTCAGCCATTATGGTTAAAGTAAAAAATTTAAAAGATTTTGGTTGAACACCAGCAAAATACCTGGCATTGATGGGATTAATCAGGATTGATAAGTACTGAGAAAAATCTGTTGACGTAACCTAAAAACATATTTCATATAACAGCTTTTTTAAAAAAGGTTTGAGTGCATTGTTTTTGATTGGATGTGAATTTATTTTTGTAATGGTAAAGGTTAAAGTGACCTAGCCTTGTAATCACAGATTTTTGAGTGTTAGGAGGGGGTGAAGCAGACTGTGCCATATGGCTAACGATCACAATGATAAATCAATTTCAAGCACCCTGTAATAATTTATCTCAGATAGTATGATTTACCTACCATTCAGTTGTTTCCAGTTAGTTTTGTAGGATTTCTGGGCACCAATATAAGCTGGAATAATTTTGCTGCTGGAATTTTAGATTGGATCATAAAGCTTTGACTGATTGAAACGCTTTTATTACTGATGTGTTTTTTTTTAATTTTCCATATGTAAATGAGTAGCCGCTGGTAGTGGCTGTAGTAACAGATGGGCAGTAACTATAATGGGGTGAAGGGTGACTCCAATAAATATCTCATGTTGTGAAGCTTATCCCCACAGTTTCTGATGTAGTTTCATGACAATAGAAAGGCTTCCTCTCACAGAGACAGACTGACAACTTAAACTGGAAGAAAAGTTGTTAAACTGATTATTAATTATTTTTTTAATAAGATTCAACAATATAAATGAATGAACGGGAAAGTTGTTTAAACTTCAACATGATAATTATGTTTCACAAGAATTTAGTTCCTGTCTGATTGTTTTAACCAATTTGTTTTGCAGTTTGAGTTCAGTACGTGATTACAACAAGATCAGCTTCAGAAAAACAGATTATAGTGGAAAAAGGGACATTTGAAAAGTGCTTCTACATTTTATACTTTGTGATACTTGAACATTTTATACAGTGATATTTGTTATTTGATAAAACATGAAAGTTGATATGTTTTATTACCTTTAAACAGAATTCAGCAAGTGGTTTTCCTGTTTCCAGTCTTCAAATCAAAGCCATTAAAGATGTTACATCATTGTGTGTTTTCTGTGTGTATTTTGATGACTGAACTATTTTGAACAACTTGGGATTAAAAGAACCTACAGACTACTCTTAGTTAAAATAATTAAATGGTTTTAACTGGGGGGGTATCTCTATCCTGAACCTTTCCAGTGTTTTATTATCCCCCTGTGTTTCTGTCTGCAGCTCTTTCCTCATGGTCCTGTTTGTCTCTCAGCTGTTTGTCATTTGGCTCATTAGTGTCTTTACATATTAGTTTTGTAGAGCTAAATTGTACATTTTCTAATGTCGTCTTGTGTCTTGTGCCTGTTGTTTTCCAGAGGTTTACTAATTAGAGTTTTAGCTGCTTCGTCAGCATTTTCTGTTTAATATATTAGTTTGATTCTGTGCCCTACCTGCATTCTGAGTTCCACAACCTGAAAATACAGAAAAAAATGTGATTTTAAATGAAAATGAAGTAAAATAAGACATAGAGACAAGTTAGTCCTCCCAGCTTCTGATTTGAATATGTAACAAAGTGCAAAGTGAATAAAATCAGGGTGGACTCAGACTTCCTGTAGGACATTTTCCTCTACATCCCTAAATCAAGAAAACAGTGGCTTCTTGTTTGCACAAAAGTGAGTGATTAGTATTATCGTTTAAACTGTAATTTGGCAGTTAATTAAAGTGACCTTGGTTTCTATTGCTGCATTGGTAAATGGGTACCCAGAGTGCCATTTTGTCTCTCAACCGTCTGTGAGACCACCATCACCCGGGCACGTTACAGGATTAAGTCACCCCAGTGACAAAATCAAATTAAGCAGCTGTCACTGCCTACCTGCAGCTCAAAGCTTAAGATTATCAACTTATGACCAGTCAGGGAGCAGAGACTTTTCTTTCCTTCACAACGATTTAATAGTTAATGATTTGTTTTAAGGCTTTTCTCCCCCAGTGCTTCAATAAAAATAAAGATATTAAGAGCAAACTGTATAAAATCTTTGTCAGCATGCCTTTATGTTGAGTCAAATTTCTGTGACAGTGCATTTAAAACCCAGCGAAGCATGTTGAATAATTAGCTTTGAGGTTTTGAGTGTGGAAAACTGTTTTCTGTATTTTGACACAGATTCAACCATGCAAAATAAAGAACTGCAAATGTTTGAGATCTCAGGTATGTAACATTTTATAAATTTTCAGAGATAAATGAAATGACTTCGTGTTCTTCTGACATTTTACTAACTCTTAAACTTCACTTGATGTGTGGAGGTTTTATTTTTTCACTGATGACCGTGGCCTTAGAATTAGAGTTGTTGATTGTTCTCCAGCAGTTTTTATAACAATGTAATTGTGTTATACCAGATATGTCAAACTCAAGGTGGGCCACATTTTATGGCATGGTATGATGGCCAAAATTAAGACTACTGCACAACCAGCGGTTGCTACAGCCTTGCAGCAGGAAGCTATATCTATTCCTAAACCAGCTATTGATCTGATTAATGATAAGCCGGCACCGGTAACTGAGAGACCGGTGCTGCCAAATGAAAAGGAGACATTTGCCAGTGCCTCAAAGAGGCTAGCGACTAGCATGTCTAGCATGGTCCATTAGTTGCCAACTCCCTCCACTGTCCATTGGCATGGATAGGCTGGTGTTAGCATTGAAGAGGCTAGCAAACCTAGGTTGCTCACCTACTGACACAAACCTTTTTGAATTAAGAAAACCTTTCAACAAAAATGATTGACATAAAAAACCTATAAGCGACATGCACTAGGTCCCTTAGACAAAATTTACTGTTCAACATGACGTCAATCATAAATGTAAACATAAAACATGTTACTATGAAGCAGACAGCTTTAGTTACCACCTGCGGTGTTCTTTTTTTCTCTTTAGCTGAATTATGAGCTGCTTATTCAGGTGGTAACTAAAGCTGCCTGATTCACGGTAATCTGTTTATGTTTCTTAATTTTGGCCCTCATACCACACCTTAGCATTTGGCCCAAGGGTGACTTCCGTCAGACCCACCCCCAACAAAGTTTTTCTTTTTTAATTGGTAAGACACCAGTTTTCATTTAAATGATAAACTTTAAATTAATGATTCAATGCAACCAAATAAACAAATTTAAAAGGTCAAAGGGTCAGTGTATGTTTTGGTCATTGGATTCTCATTTTCGAAATGGGTAATAAAAAACAAGAAATGCGTGGATATTTGATTTTCAGTGTCTAAAAAGGGATAAACAAAATTTTAAAAATGATTTAAGTTTAATTTTCTGTTTCAGATAGCAAAAAAGAAAATTATTATAAAACAAAAACGGCAACAGGATTATTTGTTATTTTATGACTATCTATTCCCCCACCAGAAGGGACGCTCGCCTGGCAGCTCTGCATAATGAAACACTAATTTCTGTAGATAAAAGGCTGAATCACAAGTATATCCATATACTCTGTGACCAGAGACTACCTCCATTTCTTTCAATAAAAAGCAAAATAAGATAAATTTCATTCCATTAGTGTTTTGTACGATTGTTGTTCTGTGAGCAAAAAGGTTTTTTTCCCCTCCTGAGCAGTGGTGCCTGCAGAATATTTTTTCCAGGGGTGGCACATCAAAACTAATATCCATAACAGTAATTTTATGATGTGTTTGTAAAAATGACTATATGGCAATATAAAGCTATGGATTTGCCAACAGATGTTCAATTTGTAATTTCACAGATAAAATCACTGATTTTGTGACATTCAGAGACAAAAAACATGAGTAAGTATTTGTAATGTTAGGGGGACCTACTGGTGGGGGGTCTGGGGTCCTCCGCCATAAAATTTCAAAAGAAGTAGATGCCATTTCCTGCATTCTGGTGTATTTTAACTGGTTGTTAAACAGATTTTTACCTACATAGGAAAACACTTAATGTGAGTATTCTATAGGTAAAATGGAATAAATTTATTTGTTAAGCAATTAAGAGAAACAACACTGGGTGAACTAATATTTTATGGTAAATGTGGGCGTTTAAATTAATTAAATTCTTAATTTGATGGGGACAATTCCCTTCAAAAATGCTTGTCATTTTATTTAAAAATGTCAAAATACATATTTTGACATTTACACACATCCCCAACTATAGGGGGATCACACTTCTGAGCCTCCCTGGTAAGGTCTATTCGGGGGTCCTGGAGAGGAGGGTCCGTCGG
>JARVGW010000323.1:12051466-12068904 GCA_031762495.1 Anablepsoides rubrolineatus
TGTGTGTGTGTGTGTGTGTGTGTGTGTGTGTGTGTGTGTGTGTGTGTGTGTGTGTGTGTGTGTGTGTGTGTGTGCATCTCATCAAAGGCCCCATACATACTGCTGCACACCAGAAGACACAATGCAAGAAATATTCACAGTATTTTATAAGTAACAGATTAAACCATTACAATCTGACATGAGATTTTGTTTTAAGTAAAAGTTCCTCAATCCGCCAACTTATATATACATTTTTTTTCACTGCTACATCACTCAAATCTGACGTTCTATAGTGAATATAGTTTTGCTGTTGCACACATTTTTTAATTTGACTGCAGCAGTAATTTATTAGATTAAAAATGTACTAGAAAACAGTTTACATAATTTAATTTCATGCATTTTCTCTGTTATTCTTCTACAGCTGTTTAGTCTTAACATTTATTTCTGAACTTATGATAAAATAATAGAGATATAAGATAAGATAAAACTTTATTGATTCCACAGTGGGGAAATTTGCATATTATCATGTGCATTTTTATAAAAATGCCCCATTTTTTTGTTTTGTAACACTAATTTCTGATTGTTAAATGACACTGAATTTAAATACTCATTCCCTAAGTGCATGCAAATACAAGTAAAACATAAAATCAATTTAATGACTTATTTTGCAAAACAAAACTGCTTTACTTTTGTAAAACAACATTGTGCTATTACTGATAGTATTCAGAGTTGTAAAGTAACTAAGTACAAATGTTGTGTTTCTGGACTTAAGTAAGTGGTTATCTGTACTTTACTTGAGTACTTATTTTTCAGCCTACTTTTTACTTCTACTCCTCTCCTTACATTTAAAAAAAAAAGTTAGAAGTAGAAAGTCCATTTTGGCTTGTTTTCATTCTGGCTTGTTGGTGTTTAAAAAAATAATTAAAAAAAGATCAATTCTGCCTCCTGAATACAGTGAATTTATTTGTGGTTGGATGAGATTATGATTATGATACTTATTTAGTGTTAGTTAGCAAGACAGACATAACCTAAAACAGATAGAATATATTTTACTCTCATCTTCCTTTCAGGGTCATGGGGGTCACTGGTGCCCATATCCAGCAATCACATTGTGAGGGGTAGAGTGCATTTGAAATTTTTTTAAATTAACATTTTAATACAACATTATAGATATTTTGTCCTTAATTATTACAATGTTTTTTGTGGAGGTCATGTCCCAATAAAAGCAATTTCAAAAAATCTAACTGCTCATTTTTCCTCAATACTTTTACTTTCAATACGTTTTATGTCAGAAATTTGCTTTTAATACTTATGAACAAAAAATATTAAAAACTTTAAGGCTTTACTTAAATAATATTCGTAAAGGAGACTTTAACTTTTACCAAAGTAATTTTATAGTAAGTTATGTGTTCTTTTACTCAAGTATTACTTTGAGATACTTTATACAAGACAGATACTTGAGGCTTAACCTCAGTATTTAAAATTGATTTTACTTTAGTACAACTTAAAACACTTACCATAATCAATTAGGTATCTTTAAAAAGAAAGAATAAGTTGACTTTAGTGAAAGTAATTAAAGTTTTTGCACTTTCCATCAGGATGTGGAGCGTTGCCATGGTTGGAGTTATTAAAGTTTATGTTGAAAGTAAATTGATTTGTTTTGGAAGGTGAAACATAATGCATCACTAATTCAAACTGTTCTGTTTGTTAACGTGTTTCTCACGTTGTGTTTTCAGCTTTTAAGAGCCATCAGAGGAGTCTGCTTGTAAAGATGAGACATGGTTTTAGATTCCTCTACCTTGTTGTCTCACGCTCTTTAAAAAGGCTCTCTGTGAACCCTCAGAGACACATTACATCCTCACAGTGCACTGAGCCTGCAGGTTTTTATGTGCCGTGCGTTAAGTTAATACTCCTCACCCAGCTCCCTGTAGAGCCGGTATTATGTGAGCAAATTGGATGCTCAAACAGTCAGTCCGTGACCTTCCCTCATCCTGGATGTTGACCCCCGTATAAAGAGAGACATTACATCTCGTTACACAACAACACGGCTCCGGCGCTTCGCTGAAGATAAAGAAAAATGTCTCAATTAAATCTTCACAGCCCCCCCCCACCCCCTCCCCTGCCAAAGAGTTATCGCTGCACCGGCAGCGCTGATCGCTACACTCACACATCCTCAAAAGTTATTTGACATAAATTGCAGGAGTCACATCATTTCCTGCCACACTCTGAGCAGGATTTACGGCTGATCCCATTGACTGGGAGCTGAACCTCCAATAAAATTCCTCAAGTGCCGGGGGGCCCTCATGAGAGTCACCTATCTACTCCCCATCAGGCCCTGTTCCCTGCACCCAGATTAAACATGCAAATACGCACAGGTGGGAGGGTGATACTGAGCACACATCCGTGCACACGCACTGTGCCACTGGGCTGATATGGGAGAAGTACGCCTGATTGAGTTTTATCAGATGAGGGAGGAGTGAAAAAAGGGTGGTGGGGGGGATTGCATCATTGCTTATCAAAGAACCAAAGGAGAGTGAAATTATATCAAGCTTTTATTTGAAAATGAGGGACGAGTGGTGCTTGTGGTCTTTGGAGGGTAGAGGCAAAAAATAAAATAAAATAAAAAATAAACATCTCAGGGGTGCAGACTAATATCATGAGCCTTTGAAGAAAACCATTTGAAAGGCAAAATTGTTAAACTACGGAAGAGAAAGATGTGAATTATTTTAACCATTAATGGCTGCATTCATCACATTGAATCTGACTGAGGTGAATACTTTAATGTTGTAATTGTTGTATGATTTTTCTGTAAGTTTGGATACTTTGGTCATCTGATAACAAGTGTTTCTATATTATTATATTGTAGAGATTATTTCTCTTTAGCTGTTTCAGTCAGGCTGTCCCTCTCTATGTCAGAAATTAACTTAAAAAACAATTTTAGATCTTTAAAATGGGGTTCTGTGGAAAGTGAACAATTAGTATCTTAGAATTGTAAATGGATTGACAAGCTAACAGCTAGTTTGCACACATCCAAGATCATCTTAAATCAACTGTTGATAAACTAAATTTTACATACAGTTTTATATCTTGTTGCTACAATTGACTACAGTCATTTACTTTAAATGTCAAGATAATCTACAAGTCTCTTTTTAATATGTGCCATATGGGGTAAACATATATAATTTTATATTCTGGCATTTCAATGCTGACGTAAGAGGGATCGCCCCTGGGTTTTCTATAAAGGATGGTTTGAACATGTGATCGGGGGCCTTTTTGTTTAGACTCCAAAGGCATGGAGTGAGATAGTACAACAAAGTATTAAGGCCACACAAGATTTTTTTCATTTTTTTAAATTACGAGAATAAAGTCATAATATTACAACATTAAAGTCGTATAAAAATAAAGTCATACTATTACGAGTTTAAAGTTGTAATATTGTAGCCTTTACAAGAAAAAGCATGCAGTTATCACTGCATTAAAATGAGAAACGTTGAGCAACTTGTCAAGTTGTTCTTTAATATTGCTTAAAAATAAATAGTTAATCTTTTAGCACATTAGCATCAAATTTTCAGTAACAGGACTTGGAAATTGTGCAAACGACTACATGATAAACTGAAGCTGTATTGTAATTAATGGATGCATTGACAGATTTAGTCGCACAAAGCTAATTTGGATGAAAGTATATTAAACTAACAGGGATCCAAGTCTTTGCGGACTACTTTATAAACACAGACACATGACTGTACACAGCAGGTGTGAGGAAAATAAGGAGGACATGAGGAACGGAAAATGAACACGCCACGATTACGACTTTTTTCTCGTAAAATTATGACTTTAATCTCGTAAAAATAATTTAAAAAAATCTTGTTGTGTGGCCCTAATACTCCGTCGCAAGATGGAGCCACAAGATCTGAAAATAAATATTTCTGAATATTATTCAGGCATCCAATTTAAACACGACCACCATCAACTTTGTATTTTACAATTAGTCTAACAGAAATAATGGGATATCTATCTACAACAGGTAAGATATTGTTTTTTCTACAGAACCCCACTTTCCAGTCCAATCCACCTTTATTTGTAAAGCCCTTAATGTACCACAAGTGGTTGGCAGCACTAATCTAAAAATTGGTTGCAATAACTCTAAAACACTAACTCAAATGTTTAGGTCCCCTAATTCTAAAGCACTAATGCACTGAAAGTTTTAGCATAAGCTAATTCTAAAGCACTAAAATAACTGTCAACCCATGAACATTCTTCAACAGACAACAGGAGTCACATGTTGCCATGTTGCTCTCTTAAGCATTATTGATATTCCACAACTGTATTTGGGTTCATATATTGTCAATAAATATATGATGTGACAGCTTTCACCCTCAGCTGTTAACATTAACTTTGATCAATAACATTTATAGACCTCAAACTTCTGAGCTTGTGCTTCTAAATTTAGCAAGTGCTAATCCACTAATATTTTTTTTAATTAGCAAAAGCCCTAAAGCATTAGTCAGGAAATTAGTTCCCCTAGTGCTTTAGGAGAACTGTGCCCACCACTGACCACAACAATCCAAAAATCTGACCTATTGCTTTAGGAACTCTGTGCTTTGGTTGTAAAAAACTGAGCAATCACACAAACCTATTTAATGGTAAATACTTACTGTTTGTGGCTAGATACAGAGAGACATACTGAACAAGTCTGTTTACTGTGTAATCTGGTTCATTTAAAAAATGAAAACTAAATCCCAAGTTTCCTTTGTGAAGATCAAACCGCCATGATAAACTCCAAAACTTCTGCATGGACTTAAGAGTGAAAGTATTTTATATATTAAAATTAATCCAATCAGCCTAACTGTAGCAGTGTGACAACATTCTTCACTTTCTTGATGAATGTTCTAGTTTAACTACAATTTTGAGACGCCGACCTCAGGAAAATCCACACATTTGTCATCACTAAACATATTTTAGCCACAATCCGTCCGAACGATGCAGAACAAGTGAAGGCCTTCTCAGTTAAAATAAGTGAGACTCAGCAGCAGCATCAGTGGCTCCAGGGCTTCCAGCTGGGGTTGGCTGCTTCCATCGCTGTTCTACCAGCACTGCGACCGGGAGGGGGGGGGGGGGGGGCTGAAGTGGTGGGCAGGCCACCGGATTGCCCGGAGGCGCCTCACAGATAAACCACTAAAGAAAGATGAATTTAGCCTCTGCTGATGCCGTGTTTGACACCCCCACACTTAGAGCATCACAACAATAAAACAACAAAGGAGTTTACATTACTGGGAAAAAGCATCTCTAAATCACTAAAAACTCCAAATGTACACTGGTTTTTAAGTTTATCATTATTTGCATTAACAGTGTATGGAAATCTACAGTTTTCAAATCTGCACATATATTACATCTGCTGACAGGTGCAGTCTGTACACAACAAGTTACATTTTTCAGGACTTCGTCTGGGATTCTCTCTCATCATTACAGCTGTGGTCAACACATAATTACAGTTTCGTAATTAACAAACTTCAAGTATTTCTTTACAATATGAGCTGAAATGGCAAATACTGAAAAGAAACAACATGCAACACAGAGACTAACTCCAGAATGGATAAATGAAGAGGATATGGTAATACTGCTGTCAGTTTCAGCTTATTTTTTTGCCTATAAAACAATATTTGTACATGGTGTTGTTGACCTATAATGAATGCAACAAATGCACATATTATTGCTGTTTTATAGGATAGCCGCCTTCATTTTAGACTATTCTACTCAATGCCTCTGACTGAACTAAACGTGACATCTGAAAAAAAGAATGAATCCTGGAAAAACTCACTCAAAGCTTTAGCTGCAACAAGCTCTTCTCATAATTTGAACATAAAACTGAAATAAAAGCAAAAATCCTTCACACCAGGTCTGAGACTTTAGGGTCTGAGGCAGCATTAACAAAATACATGTTGTACCCCAACCTCCTACTGCCCATATATAATCTGAGTGTGTGAGCGTGCACTCACATGATCTGTGCTTTAAGGTCACAGCTGGCTAACCTGATATTTGGAACGGACCAAAACTGATCTTTCAGAGCAATTTCAGGACACACTGGGAAGTCTGGGGCAAGCTGGCAGCTGACTGTTCTCCCTGTGCTGTGCATGTCTGTGGTTTCGCTAAAATGACTGAACACTGATGTGAGACTGAGGTTAAAAACGGGAGGTAGCCTAATCTCTGTGAGGTTAACACAAAGAGCCAACCACTGATTTTTTTTTCTGCGTTATTAGAATCATAAAAGCCCTGATTTTTGACAAAAGACGCTAAAGACATTGTGAGCTGCGCTTTCAGCTCAAGCCTCAGCCTGCTGCACGTGAGCCAATGGCTGAGCGAGCTGCGGCCTCTTATTTCCATTAAATTGACCTCCCTCAGTGAACTAACAATTTGCAAAGAAAAGCACAAAGATTAAACATGCTCGGAGCTTTCAAATCTTCTGAATGAGTGATGAATAAACTAGAATAACATCAAAAAAAGGCACAAATAATGATCACGGATGCAGGAATCAGGTATGATTGGCACAAAAAAAAAGATGGTAAATCAGACATAATTAAGAATTAAAAATATGAAGTAGTTAAAGGACAACAATTGAAAATGGATGCAATAAAACAAAAAAAAATCATGCATAAAAATATATGAAACTCCAAATTTTCAATGTCAGCTTCAGATTAGCTACCAGCCAAGTTTCAACTCAGTCAACATAGCAATACTCATGTTCAGAAAGCTATTTGGTTCTGCTGACATAAAGTCCTTTGGCTATGTTTTTAGATACATATGCAGTTAGTTTATAGCTGTGCACATTTAGCCAGCAGTGAGAGTTGTAGCTCAGTATTTACACATGTTTAAGTTATTGCATGTTCCACTGTGCAGTCCTGCACTAGTTGCACACGTGTAGTAGTGCTCGGTGTGCTTCAGAGAGGGGATTCTAAACTAGTGATGCAGGCTTTAGTCCTGCACTACGCGGAGATACACTAAGGCTGCAGCTGGATGGAGTCGCTCGGAGGGAGCGGGGGAGAGAGAGAAACGCAGGAAGCTGTCACCAGTAGAAAGAGCGTGACAGGAAGTTGGCGGCCGTGCTGAGCCAGCCCATGCCGTCTGTGATAGACCCCACGCGTGTGACAGCCTTGTCCTGCTCGTTGGACGGACTCTCGTCCTCGGGCAGGTAGTCTGGGATGTCTGTGTTCTCCTCTACCAGGACTGCTGCGTCCTCCTGGAATGGTACCACCAGCTGGGGGAAAAAACACAACAGAGAATAAACAACTTTCTAAACAAAAACATCTGTAATTTGTCAAAACAGTATTTGTTCTCTAAAGAAATCAGTAAAGCCAAATATTTTCAACTAAACTAACAGAACATGACTGAGCCTGGTCTGACCCCTACTGGTCATTTGATGTACTGCAGCTAGTGACAACTCAAGGCCCTGTCACATTATGTTTTAGTCAACTTATTCCAACTTAGGATGAGTTTATCCAACACTAAAGATCTGTAAGATAAAAAGAGATAAGATGGAATATTTAAAAATCTACTGGAAGCCCTGTTTGGACCTATACATACTGTAATGCTCTGAAATAGCAGATATGAGTAAAATAGTCATAACAAAATGTTCGTAAGTCGGCATAAGTTGTCTAAAACTTTACAGTGTGACAGGGACTTTAATATTGAACGAAGTAAAAATGTGTAACTAGGCCAGGGTTCCCACACCTTGGTCAACATCAAATTCAAGGACCTTTCAAGGACTTTCCAGTACCAATTTCCTCAAATTTAAAAAACCACACGCGATGGCAATTACCTACTGCTACTGCAGAATGTTACCAACAACCTTTCAAGGATTTCAAGGACCCGTGGGAACCCTGAAAAACGCACGCAACATGTGGTAGAATCTGTTTTTCTCTGAGGGAAAATTTTTATTTACAAAACTCTGAGGTCATCGCTGCGAATTCAGCTGTTCTTACCTCGCCTCCATCCTCTGTTCTCAGCACCTGCTGAGCCGTCATTACTTTTGTGGAGTTTATTGCTGTTCCCAATGCCTGTGAGAAGAGAATTGTTTGTTTTGTTTAATTAATCAACCTTTCTGTAATCTATTTATCCAGATGTGTCAAGAGAAAGCTCTGGTTTATATATATTCATATAAAAAAAACATTCAAACAGATACCTCAGCTTTAAGGTCGGAACGAATCCTGACAACACATCGTTTAATGGCCATCTGGAAGGTGAAGCTGATCACTCCTCGAATCTTTAACAAGGCCTCCTCACACAGGCTCCTCCGAGTCTGACGACACACAGGAAGCAGGTGAAGGACAAGCATCAAGCGAATGCATCTTTAAAGCAAACTGTATTCTTTATGAGCTTTTTAAAAGTGGATATTAAATAACAAACATTAACTACAACACGCTTCAGAAGAATCCAGTTTATGTTTCTATGTTTTCCAGCTGCTGCAGTGCTGTGTGTCTCTGCAGCCCACCAGAGGCTGTCTGTCTGCTGTAATAGAATCTGGCTATGTGCAGGCTTCCTGCAGAGCAACATTCAGGTTCAATCTCTGCGTCCTGCTGTTCAATGGCTGACATTTACAACCTGAAGCCTCTGCCTTCCCCTCAGATGCCAGACAGACACCCCTAAGATGCTCTGGCAGCGCTGTGATTATGACAGCAGCAGACACGTTGATCTAAAGGGAGATTTTTGCTCATCAACAGACACCCGGCGTGTGTCTGAGCATGACAGGTTTGTGCCAACGTGCCGCGGAACGTCCCGGATGACCTGGATGCACCTCATGAACACTTACAGAGTCGTCCAGCCCGTCGATGTGCAGCACTACAGTTTTGGCCCTCTTGTTATTGGATCCCAGGAAGAAGTGGGCTTTGCGCTGGCAGGAGGCAGCGGCTGCCTCGGCCTGTTCCGCTTCTTCTTTGCTGGCTGACTGCAAGATCTCATAGATCTCAGAGGCCAGCAGCTTGGTCTCCCCGGGCGATGTGCTCCTGTAGGGTGAGATGAAAACAACAGAGGATGAGATAAAAACAAAAGAGATAAAAACTAATACAGCTTATCTATCAAGAATAGATGGTTAATGCTCCCTTTACAGGAGCTCAGCACCATTTGTTTAGTAATTATGATGTAGCTGAATGATATTAAATTAAAAACAACCAAATTCTGTGAATTTATGAAGGGCAATTATGATTTGTTTTGACATTTCTGGTGAAAAAGCAAACAAATCCTAATTGTCTCTAAAAAAAAAGGAGCATTTAAGATCCTATTTTGTAAACTTCGACTTTATAAAACTCTGTTTTTTTTCGAAGTCCTTTGTGCAACTACTTAAACTACTTAAAGCTTTCAGCTTTCAAGTGAGCTCATTTTATTATGTGTTTCAGTTTGATTACAGCCCTTTCTGCAAAATAAGCCACAACATTTCAAAGAGCAGCAGCGTCTAAGGAGGAAACCACAGGAGGTCAGTAGCAACAGTAATACAAGAAGGGATGTTTTATGAGAAATACAGTGAAAGCCCAGCTGGTTTTACAGCTTTAGCTGTCACCAAGTCATCAGTCCTTCTAAAATAACCACACAGAAACTGGAGTCTGGTACAGCACTGCACAACATCCCATCATCCCTTTGTGGCAGGCCATTAGTCTTGTAGCAAAGCAAAGATTAGATTCATTTGTTTGTCTGATTTCTGCTGCCATTCTTCAAGGTTTTAACCGGTACTATTGTCATAGTACAAAGGCCTCAGAAAAGTTCTTGACACAATCTAACCCTGGTGATGTCATTGTTTATAATAAAAAAAAAAATACAATAAAACATAAATTCAGTTATGTGCAATGCTTGTTTAATTAAGTGTGTTAATATATGTCAACATCAGTTTAAATGAGAAACTGGAAAAATGCACAGACATCATTTCAAGTTACTGCCACCCTTTACATGTTCAGCTTTAATCCCACTCAACCTGACAAACCAATAAAAAAAGCACATCATCCTGTCATGACACATTATAGTCAAACAAACAAGGAAAACAAAAAGAGAAATAAAAAAAAAGAAATTCCAGGTTAAGGTTTTATGAAAAGAAAATGCAATATAAGCACATGTTTGAGCAGAGACTTACTTCTGCATGACATTCTGCAAACTCAGCATCATGCCCAGCTCGCCCTTCAGCTTCTCCCTGTTGGCTCGACATTCTGCCAGGTAGCGCACGGCCTGCGAGGAAAAAGGGCAACAGTTATCTGTCTCACGCTGGAAAACTCACAAAAGGTTTGTCATTTTTAAAGCAGAAAATCCTTTTAAGAATGCTCCCCCATGTGAACCAGCAAACACATTACATAATCCCTGCAGAATACACTTTGTGCTTCTTACATAAAGCCATTTAAATGTGCACCCTTTGTAACAGCTCGTGCACTGAATGAGAGGATAATTGTGGAGGTAATACAAGAACTCTATATTGTATTTGCATCACAACAAACAGCACATGCCCCCACTGCAAAAATATATGGCTGCTTTAAAGACAGAAATAACCTAAAATCTGCAAGAGAAGCCAGCAAAGTCACAACAATTGTATCTAACAAGTTTTTATACATAATTTTGAGAAAACTATACAGTGCCTTATAATGAAATAAACAAACACTACTTACCAATAGTGCAGAATAGACAACCTGTGGGTTTGGATGGTCAAAAAAAAGGATGAGACCAGGCAGACAACCCTGGTCTTCGACTATGGCTCTTCGGTTCAAGGGGTCTGCAGCGAGATCTCGCAGCTGGTTCACCACAGTCAGTGCATCCAGCTCCGCACTCATGGTGCTTCTAGAGTTAACGACACGGGCATCAAACCAACCTATTCTCTTAGCTGAAAAGACAGAGATGGAGTAACATTAGGGAGCTTGCTTTGTGAAACAAGTAATAGTTACTTCATTAACAATTATGTTAAATGTCTTTAATCATTGTCAGAACTGTA
Organism: Anablepsoides rubrolineatus; assembly: GCA_031762495.1. Taxonomy (NCBI): domain Eukaryota; kingdom Metazoa; phylum Chordata; class Actinopteri; order Cyprinodontiformes; family Rivulidae; genus Anablepsoides; species Anablepsoides rubrolineatus. The sequence continues at coordinate 12,062,400 of JARVGW010000323.1, forward strand.
ACCAGATATACTTGGTTAAATTATTTGATCAGTCAAAGTTTTTATGCTCTCCTTAAAATCAAAGTCATGCACTTTTATGGTAATTCAAAAAGCTTTTACATCATGTTATTGTGTGGATAAATTACATGTCTGTAAACAATGATAATTTCCCTTTGTCATCATATCTAATCTGTAACTATTTTGCTTTAAAATGTTTTTTTTAACAAAATAGTTTAGAAAAGTAAAGTTCCAGCACCTGGATTAACACTGCATTTAAAAAAGCTCAAATATGCAATATACTTAAGCGTAATTACATACTGTAAAGAAAGTTTATTCTTTTATCAACAAAAATCACACAAATATTGAATGTAAAACGATTCAGGCTTCCCATTTACCTGTCTAAATGTACTTATAACTTACTTTTTAAGAGAATGATGAATATTGATTAAAGAAACTGAATGCTATTACATATCACAAGAGTTTAAAAATTGTTATAATTTAATCAGGTGTCAGTAAACATGTGATGTTACACCATCTGACTAGTTAAAGATTCGTTATATTAAAACACACAATAAACTAGCTGTCAAATAACAAAAAGGCTTGAATAGTAGCCGTTTTAAAAAAAACATACAGTTTACATCACTACGCTACAGCTTTTTTACGTCAATTACAAGGTAAATACTTATTTGAGACCAAACACCCTTTCTGCGACCCTCAACCTAACCTCAAATCACGCCCTGGACCACACAGCCGATTCGGTAGCTAGCTAGTTAAGCTAAAAAAGTGCTAGCTTTACTTCAGCATACCTTTGAATCAGATTTCATGAAAACTCCGACACAAATCCAGATCACTTCAGTCGCAAAGGATATAAAACGAAGCAGGAACAAACTGTTATGTTCAGACACAATCTTAAACCTCCGAAATAAAACAATTTTACTAGCACAAGGCCTATGTCCCTATTATCCCTTGCGATTCTTTAGCTAGCAGCTGTGCACTGTTTTGGGTTTTGTGGCACACATCGATGGGTGCAGTTGCTTTGTCATCAAGGACATTCCCGTAGTGTACCAGATTCTCTGTAATTTAATCAGACACACGTCCACCGGTGTGCGCGAGGGTGTATAACGAGCGTCCCCATTTTCCTAAGATTTGATTGGACAAAGTAATTTGATTGATTGCTACATAAACGAATAAGCAAAAAGCTTTGTTCTACATGTCAATACTAATTGGTGAGTTGCAACATCAATCAAAACATATGTTCAATAGTTTTGTTTTATGATTACAACGCCCCGCCTGTAATTCCTATAATCCAATTGGCTCAAAAACATTCCTAAACTCTCCCCACGCTAGTCTGCAAATTACGTATGTGTGTTGTCGGCTTGTCTTGAGAAGGTGGCTAAACTTGAGAAAAGTGTTCGTTCAGTAAGTTTCAGTCTCAAACTACAGCCGAAATTTGACTTTAAATATATCGTTAACAGCGCACTGTTAGATTAGATATGGCTGGTAATAATTGAACGTGTTAAATGTAAATCTAACCAGAGCTGAAGGGTTACCGCTATCTGTTAGCTTTGGTTAGCCTTGCTAGTTAGTTGCCACTGACCCGCTAAAGTTATGAAAGTCGAGTTCAGTTTAAGTTGAACGAAACTTCTTTTTAGTATTACACCAGCTGCTGATACCATGTTGATGAATATCGTGACCTACTCTTCTTTAAACGCTGTTCTACATGTATATCGTTTGCCATGAAACATGATTAAGTAAGTTTATTGAAATAACGTACGTACTTGATTTTGGGGTATATTTGCTGTTTTAAAGCAGCAAAGCTACAACATCTTAAAACAAATACAAAGTTTTGCTTCTACATTAACTTCAGCAGCTGCAAAACACCACCATGAACTGGATGTTCGCTTTGCTTTTTGTTTGTTTTGTTAAAGTTGTGCCTTTCAAGGTGGATTATTTAGAATTGTATTTATATTTTTCTACATATCATAGTATTAATATTAAAAACGTCTTTTATACAAAAATATTTGTTAGCAGAGATATTACAATAACAAATCGTATTGAGTTGATCATTTTTGCATTGATTTTAATCTGATTTTTGTCTTGTTTTTTTAGGTGTCATTTGGTAATCATGCTGAAATGGGTTTATGTTCTAATTGATCTTTATGAAACTCATGAACAGAAATGAATAAAGATCACTCATGGCTTGAGATGGACCTGGTAGGTTGTAATCTGCAATAGTATCTCTGATCCAAATATGGCAAATGTTTTTATTTTCTAATGTAATTATATATTTTTTATTTTTATGTATTTTGCAGGCTTTTGGTTCAGCAAAACCCTATGGTTCCTCAAGAAGTATTGTTAGGAGAATAGCTGCCAATCTCCCCATCCAACCTTGCCCCAGGGTTCATTTTCAGGTGAGGCAAGAATACCTTTTTATTTATTTAAAAACAGAATTTAATATTTTTATAATAGTATCTACTTCCCTTGTTGATTTAAACCCTTATATATTTTTTGTCTGCACTTATTTTCTCCAGTCATAATGGTGAATAGCACACACACCCTCTTCAGCATTTGCTGACCTCTACTTGTCTGTTTTCAAACAGATTGAATGAAGTCACGCCAGCATTTATTTTTGTCCTTATGACAGAACACAGACTGTTAGCTGGAATTTTCGTTTATCTTAAAAGGAGCAACCCACTCATATTTGATTAAAGTGAATGCTTTTTCTTTTTTTCAAACTTTTCTACCTTCAACACTGTGCTCTTTCTTCTCTTTTTCTTCCGTTTCCAGCTACCCTCCCTTCCTATGAGGAATGCAGTTTTTCTGCTTTAGGTCAGTTTTCTCAGCAACCTTGAACAACCTTAAGCTGATAAAGACCCCCGTTTCTTTCTGAACCTATCATTAACAATCTACAGATCCTTTTTATGTTTCTCTATATAAGCAACGAGTCTTTGTTTTCACTCTTTTTTTTTCAAAATATATTAATGATTTATCACATTTGGAAGTTGTTTCAACTCTGTATTCAGTTAAATAACAAAAGACAACATATTGCATGTTAAAACACTTATGTTTGAAAAAGAAAATACAATTCTGTTGAAAATTTGATAATGACGTGTACACAGTGTACCTTGCATTTGATAGTGTCTTAGCATTTTGGAAAATGTGTTTGAATCAAATATAAAGATGTACGCATGGGTTTTACTCTTCTTTTGTTTTTCTTCTTTTCCAAATCTTACATGTGAATTTTTCATCTCTGGCAGCTTTTCCCGTACAACGAAGATACAGGTGTCCTAATCGGCACCAGGAAGCAGACCGGCCTGGTGGCCTCACTTGCTGATATCGCCTGGATCGACAGGGATGATGAAGACAGTGATGAGGATGATTGCCTTGTCAGATCCCAGTAAGAGCAGCACAATGATCCAGGAAAATATTTTCTAGATCAGAAGGTTTAAGAAATGATGAGCCCAGATGTTTAGAGATGTGTGAAATAGTTGTATTCATGGCCACATTGAAACAGGTTCGGGATCCCACCGGGGCTCATGTTTCGAACCCAAAGGCCTCATCCTCGGAGAAAGTCCTTCAATCGTCAGATGTCACTACCCACCCTCCTTGAAGGTGCTTCTGACCCGCAGGGGGCGTCGGCCACGAACGATGAGGCAATCCAAAAGATCAGCTTTCTGGAGACTGAACTCGCTAAACTCCGAGCTCAGATAGCTCAGATTGTCCTGGCTCAGGAAAAAACTGCACAGTCTGGTACCAGATTTATTTCCTCCTATTGTGTTTTTAGTTTAACTGTAATTCTTCAACTTCTCCACTAGATGGCAGTAGAATCCTACATGTTGCTCAGCTTTTATCCTTTTTACTTTTCTTTGTTTTGCTCCAGCCGCTGCTACAGGGGGACCTCCTCCTCCTCCACCTTCTGGTACTCTTCCTCCACCTCCTCCCCCACCCCCTCCTCCTCCTCTACCACCACCAGGAATACAGCGGTCATTTTCAGCCCTTGTTTTGATAAAAGAGCGCAGAGGAAGGAAGGCGAATTGTCCGACAGCTGCGGAGTCGAGGACAGCAGAAATCCCCAACATGCTTGACATTTTAAAGGACATTGACAAAGTTAAGCTTCGATCTGTGAAAAGGTTCGATCCATCAGTTACAGTAAACTGGATGTTTTTGTAGGCAGTCGTGACCATATTTCCTGTACATTGTCAGTTCAGTCTGACTCCTTTAGTGCTCAGGATTTTAACTGAACCTTGGTATGTTTTCCCAGTCGTCCAGGGGAAGACCAGGCCAAGCTGAAGCCACGTGAGCCAGCAGACGCTGCGGGTCTCATCGCTGAGGCCCTGAAACGCAAGTTCGCTCATCGCTATGGCAATGGACAGGAAGACAAGGAGGATTTCAGACTTCCTGTCCCAGAGGTTAAACCTGAAACTGAAGCCCCTCTGGTGAGAAATGAGCTTTTATTATTGTTGTCTGACATGTTTAATAACTTGAAATGCTCCGTTTAGAGATGGCAGCTTTGTGTTTTTTAATCCATTGTTTGTTAAATGTTGCCTTTTTGGATTTTTTCCACAGTTTGGGCAGCACATGTTGAAACAAACTGGAAAGAGAAAGTTTCTCTGAGACGAAACAGAGCTGGTGATCCAAACCTTCTGCGGTCTCTTTAAAGATCCTCATTGATCTTTTCAGTATTTGTCCTGCTTTATTCTGGCCGGTCCAAACATCAATCACCTGATGTGGTCGTCCTGACCGTATTTTGCACTTTTGTAACAGCCTTAGGCTTTATAAACATAACTTTCTGTTGCAACCTTCAACACTATTAGATTTTTTTTCTTCAGTTATTCATTATATAGGAGTTTAATTTGTTGCACATGTGATTATTTTGAAGGGGGTGGTTAGAAGCCAAAAAAAAAAGAAAAAATGTGGAAGAAAGGAGCACTTTCTAACATGTTGAATTTCGCACAATACAATTTTAGGACTAATTTATAAGTGGGAGTTGTTTATTTATAATCCTGTTGTTTTTCTTTTAGCAGTGAGTATTTCAGATCTGTCAGGTACTAATTGAAAAGTTTTCAGTCGATTCCAGAGTGGCGTCTTTTGATCAAGGTTTGTTACAGTAGCCACTTTAGGATGTTTTGCTGACTTAACTATTTTTTGTTTTAATTTTGCCTTTTTAGGAGCCAAAGACATTCCACTTGATGCCCTGTAGGAGTCTTTGTACGGCTGCGTTTTGCTTTTATTTCCTCGTGTAAATTAAGAAAAACTCATACGTCATAGTGAAGCGTTTTATCAGTTCCTACCTCTCCTCTGTTCTGACTGCACATTTCAATTTAAAACGGTCCTATTTAAGCTTTCATGTGAGTAATCTACACATTATGTCAAACTTTGAGAGAAAAAACATTTTTTATTTGAAGTTTTATGGCATTACTGTTGAGTCAACATTAATAGTTTTTTAAAAGGGAAAGAGGACAGGATGTGTTGAAAATGATTTTTAATTTATGGTTTAACATTTTGAAGGAGTTGTCTTAAGTTTTCAAAGCTTTTAATAAAAATTGAATTCCCCTGACTTTCTGGTTTTTATTCAATTATTTGAAGCTTTATTTGGTTCATTCACTGTTTGCTATTTAAAATCTCTTCGGTAGGCTTAATGTTTTGGACTTAAATCAACAGTTTTAGAAATAAAACTATCACCAAATGTCCATTAGCAAAATATCCTGAATTGCAAATGTTTTTTTCCAAACCCAAATTAAAATTGAACACAAAAAGGCCAATTTTTCAGACACACACAGCTAAAAGTTAGTTTGGTAGCTGAGAATGATACACACTCAGATTTAATGACAATTTAATTACCAAATTATTTAAAAAGCATGATTTTAGTCTGTGGGAGGAAATTATCACCTTGAGAAGATGCAGGTGTGCAGAGGAAGAACATCTAAACTTCACCTAGAAAGGTCAGGAGGCTTCATCACTGAGAGGTGACCACTCTAACCACTGCTCCATCACGCCACCAGCTTCAATTCTAATTCCCACCATAAGCTCTTAGTTGGGTTTCCTTACCTTTAATAACATTTATCTCCAGGTTGAACTCTGATCAATACTACACTTAGCACAAAAGTTGAGGGAATTCGTGTCGGATGATTCTTTTGATGCTTCTTTGCAGTACATTTTAGGATTGGCAGCACCTGGAGGTACCAGAAGCTCAAAACAAGTCAATAGCAACAGTAAAATAAGCTGTTTGACAGAAGATTTGGCTAATTTTTTATGCGCGCAACCCACATACTCAGAATGTATGTTCCTTACAAATGTGGTCCCATTTAAAATAATTTAACAATATAAGATTTATTTCCAAGAAGCATCGTTGCAACAAAGAAATAATCTACCAAACACACATTTCCTTATTTCTTGTGCCAAGTATATTTGAGTCGAGTTGGAGAGTAAATGACACTTCCTTGACTCCATACTAGGCATGTGCCGAATACCGGTTTCAAGGTATACCGTGATATGAAAAAGTCACGGTTTCAAAACCACTAAAATT
>JARVGW010000323.1:12072689-12102296 GCA_031762495.1 Anablepsoides rubrolineatus
CAGTCAATGTTTCTCTACTTCACTTATTCATCAGTTTTATCAGAAATGATTTAGAAAACTCTGTTTACTTATCCCAGAGGCATGTTGATTATTTTCAAGTCAGAAACCCGACATAATATCTGGATGCTGGCAAACATTTAGTGACTATCAGAAGGAAATGTGCCATTATTTGTATGATAATCATTGAAAGTCAAATGTATTAAACTGGTAGTTAAAATAGAGAAGATGTGAAGAAAAACTGTGAACTCTGTTTATTGAGCTAATGAACTCAAATGCAACAAACTGACTAATAACCACTGCTAAAAGTAAATCTTTAAGCTTTTACAGTTTTTAATCTGTTAGGTCCTGTTTGCCTACCATCTAGTTAAATATATATCAGAGCATTCACACCAAAACTAAACATTTGAGTCTTAGATCTGTTTCAGTAAAGCTGTGATGATGATGTCCTTTGGAAAGGAGGACCTGGTGTAAATTTGTACAAGGTTGTCCAACAGATGGCACCAACACTTTAGATCTAAAGCAGAGGCGAAGCTTGATTCTGCAGTCAGAGCAGAACTTCTAGTATTGTGACATAAAACATTACTTTAGATCATATTTTACTTACCGTTTGTTAACTTATCAAAGAGGAAAATGTCAAAATTCCAGTTTCCAACTTTCTCCAGCATACACTACAAGAAGGGGGGAAAAGAAAAAAGTTGAGGTAAAAAGAAAACACACTCCTGTACATCGTATTAAAGTGTTATAATATGCAGGATGTGTGTCATACTCGAGCCTGTCCACTGTAGTCTTCATCGAGGATGGGGAGGGGGATCTGCTGGGTGATTCCCCGCAGCAGACGGGACGAGTGCAGGTATCTCTGGAAGCTGAGTAGTCTGTGAACCCTCCTTTCAGTACCAGAGCCGGCCGATGGGGAACCACAGCCCAGCCGTGCTGCGCAACACAAATATGTTTCAAAACATGCAACATGTACAATATGTTCTTGCTCTTTTTTTCTCTCTTTCCCTCCTCCAGAAGCTCATTAGGCTTGGAGAATCGTTTGGCCGGGGACAAGCTCGGTGGGAATCTGACACCAACACAGCGATATCCAAACAGACGCTGCTGACACAGCCGCCTACTCGTAAGCCTTTCGTCTGGGATCACACAGTAGACATGCTTTGTCAGTGGCCTCTCTTTCACACACATACAAATACACACACACACACACACACAGCTGCAAGGCCTCTCAGCTCTGGAAATACGTCAAGCAAAATCTAACCATTTTACTACTTTTAAAAGCTTCCATTCAGTAAAAAAGTGGTTAGAGCCACATTTGTTTGCAAGTGTTTGATCAAATGTTAAAGACACACACCACCTGTAAAGATGCAGGGGCACAAACATCTGGATGTCATTTAGAACTGGAAGGGTGTCTTGTTATTGACCTAGCCCTCATCCAACTTTATCCCTTTAGGACCAGTTGCAACATTTCAGATCTTATCCTTCTAACTAGATTCACATTTTTCAAAGACGTGTTCCATTTATTTTGCGACTACTAAAATGCCTGAGTAGAACCATGGTCTCGTAGACTAAATGCACTTTTGCACCTGGTGTGATTGATTTAAATTAGTGAGGACGGTGATCCAAACTCACCGTGAAGAGTTCGGAAGTCGATGCAAAGGTAAGGGTGGGAGCTTCTTCGTTCCGGTTCAAATCCAACCTGACTTCTCACTCTCACATCTCCTAGAAGAAATTAACACTTATTTCCTCAAGATTCATATGACGCAAAAGAAATAAGTGTTTTAATCATCTCAAATAAGCAATACTAAATTTATTTTATCATTTATGTTTCGCTTGTTTTTTGTGTTTTTTTTTGCTTTTAAAGTTCCATGAGGATGGGCTTCACCATGGGACAATGACCAGAGCAGAACGATGAGATGATAAAAGCAAATTAGGATTAACTTAACACAGCTAAACACTTAAATCAACTTTTGTTTGAAAAACTCAAACTGATTCAGGTTTTCTGCCAATATCCATAAAACTGAACAAAAGCTTTGGATCCTAATCTCATGAGTTCTGCTAATTTTTCAGCATTTTATTTTGAAACTTTTTGTTACAATGTTGCACATGATGTTTCACTGCAGCAACTTTCGTGAGTTTAATCCGTTTAACTAACAATGAGCAATTTTTTTTTTAAAAAGCAACACATGTACTTTAAGCAACTTTAAGATATAGGTTTTTGTTTTGTAGAGATGCACCGATCCAAAATCTGTGAGTTTTCAGACCAGTTTGAACAATGGCATCTAAATAATGCTTTGATTTTTTTCCCAGTCGATCAATAAACCACAGCTAGGTAGCTAATTTGAACATCCTCAATGTGGACATTTTTACTGAGTGAAAAAAAACTAGAAGTTAGTTATGTGAAATATTTGTAAGGTGGTAGAAAATAAATGTAGACGAAGCAGAGGGTCTGGAAGAAACTACTAAAAAGAAACTGGATTTTTTTTTTTTACGAAGGTCTGTCTGCTGCTCATTTTACTGCTCAGCCTGTTGGTTTCCTTTATGCAGCCAGATTCAGCAGGTGCACTTTCATGTTTTGAGGTATGCCATAAAAGATAAATAAAATAAAAAATGTTAAGAATATTAAAGAGCTATAATCTGGTATACAAAAGGAATTTCCTCCATCTGATGCCATTTATTTGTAGTCGGGTCATAGAAGCAACAGGTCCAGGACAGAAACCCAGACGTCTCTCTCTAGCTCCTCCTGGGGGACTCCAAAGTGATCCCAGGTCAGAGAGGATACACAAGTTCTGGGTCTGCCCTGAGGTCTCTTTCTAGTGGGACATGCCTGGAAAACCACCTAAGGGAGGCATCCTAATCATATAAAGCTGCCTAAAAGCTTTGATCAGTGCATCTTAAATTTTTATGTAAAATTTGTTTCTGATAAATGAGACCCAAGTTTTCTTCCTTGTTAAATCTGTAGCTGATAGGAATTTACTGCACTTTGGAGTCTTGACAGAAAACCCTTCAAACAAGTCACTTGAAATATCTTTTTGAAGTGTGCCAATATGTCAAAACCCATCATTTTGGTACTTTCAGCAAATTATAAACAAGCAGAAGCTGTGATTTAACAAAATTAAAAAAAAAGCCTGATTTGACCCAGGCTTTGTGTGTGCTATTCATGCGCAGGAACAGTCACACACAAACACACACTCCCATGTCCCAGAAGAGGAAACAGACAGAGAAGTGAACAGCTGAGCATGCAATGCCATGTCAGGACAGTCTGCTCTACTATTAGTACTCAGAGGCACTGAGAGTAATCTAGAGTCGATCTATGACTGTTTTTAGTAGTCAGGCAGAGGAGCAGGCTCCAGATTTGGACCCCACGGACGGCGGACGGCTCGCTTGTAGTCTGCAGTCAAGAGCAGTGAAAGTATAGTGAGGTGACAGGATGGTGCTGTGACACTTATGCAGCAAAATGCTAGTGTGTAGCTCCAGGCAAGACGGGATTGGAGGTATACTGATTAAGGTGCTAAACAGTGAAATGTTATGTTTTCAGCATTGCACTTCAAATCGTCCATATGCATCAAGAAAAGAGAGAAAAGTGACACGCATGTGTTCCCACAACCAGCATGTTACTTACTTGCAGACAGCTGTTTGAATACTACACAAGCTCCTATCAAAATACCAAAAACTAAGAATTACAATTCATGTCATACTGAGGCTCAACAGTTTGCTGAAAAGGTAATTGTAATGTTTTGGACATAAAAAAAACGAGGGGTGTGCAATAAACAAAAACAAAACAGTGCATGCATTCCTGAGCAGTGACTGTGCGCCTGCATGTGTTTTTATCTGTCACATCTGCAGACGTGTGCAACACCTCACTGCGTGTGTGTGTGTGTGAGATTTGTGTGTTTCAGCGTGTCACAGGGTCCATGTTTCCCCCTATGGTGCATTAGTGCTGGTTCTTTGGGGGTAGATGTAGGTCATGTCATTATAACTGATGTGGCGAAAGCTCTGAGTGCTGCTGTTTGAAAGCACATCAGCACTGAGTTGGCAGACTAAAGCCCAGCTCAGGCAAACACCGGTCTGCATTAGTGCGCCTCTACTCATCACACTCGATTTAATCTGAAAATCTACACACAGATGCTTCATGCCAATGACGTATGAAACTGCCATCATATTTAGCCAAAGCATATTTAGCCAAAGGAAAATGATTAAAAAGCTGCAGGTCCTTCAGTCTGCTCAATAAAACTTTTGTTTTTGTGACTAAGCAGAGCTGCCATTAAGACAATGTAATACAATTTAATAATAGCACTTATTTAAAACGCATAGTAATTAACAAACATTAAAAAAAAATAAAAATAAAACAAATCACAAAACAACATTTACCTAATGCATAACATGACAAAATCTTTATTTACATCAAACAGACAGACCTCAGAGGTATAAGCCCATTCAAATCTACCCTCAACCTTATTGATTAGAAAGCCACAACTGTTCCGACCTCTTCCCAGAAGCATCTGACTCCATCAGACTGTCAGGGCTTTGAGCCCTCCACATCCTCTCATCCATTTTCTAAACTGCTTACTCTGGAGTCACTGAGGGCAAATGGATACCCACACACACATGCAGGACATACACAAAGACACGTGTGGAAACATGAAAACACGCCGGGCCTCATTCTGTTTAGGACAAAAATAAAAACCTGTAGGTTTAACAAAATGTAAAAACACAAACGACTAAAAAACTACAGATACGCACATCTGTTGTGACAGAAATAAGAAATAAGTTCAGTTGATTTAAAACAATTCTATTAGAGTGCCAATCCCCATCTTGCTGCTCTTTAAACCATTACATAAATGGATATTTCCAACTAGAGCTGGGCGGTATGACCCAAATTTTATATCACGGTATTTTCAACATTTACACCGGTTTCACAGTATTTGACAGTATTTATTTTCCTCACAGCTCAGCTGATAATAAAATGTACAAACTTTGCTTATTGACTTTTTTCTTTTACTGTACCTCTGTATCACTGTTTCCCTCCTTGTGTACGTCGTTTATTCTTTGCCTGGTTGTAGACAGTAATCATGCATTTAGGTCCGATCGTGAATGGTTGTGTGTCATTGTGTGTTAATAAAACTTAAAAACACAGCTCACCTTGCACACTAGCCAACTCAGCTACACTACAAAACTACTTCCCCCGGGCTTTTCACAATAGAAGCATGTTAAAGTCTCCATGCATTAACGTCTCCATTATAACGTAGCTCGTTAAATCTAACCATACACGTCACTGAAGAGTTGTTTACTACATTCAGCAATGGTGAAAACGGAATGGTTTTTTTTTTTACATCAGTCAATATAAGCAGCTGAAACACCACCCGCCGCCAGTAACTCTAACGTTAGCATGCTAATGCGCTTAGCGATGCTACGAGGAAACGTGTCCCCCTGGAAACAGTTCACTGGCGGCCGCGACGAAACGTTCCGCACATGTTCAGGCTATTCAAAACCTGTATGTCCAGTACTCAGAAAATTCATATCATAACAAAAATTTTAAAAAATGGTTTTCGGTACAAAATGGTATACCGCCCAGCACTATTTCCAATCTTTTAAAAGTTGCGTCATGTGGAATGGTTATGAACAATTAATATCTTACCTGCTGCAGACAGTTCTTTGAATGACTTCAGTTTGGAGAAAAAGATTGGATTGACAAGTTAATGGGTAGTTCAAGACCAAATCAAAAGAGCCATCTATAAACAGCCAAGATTTTTTTTTTGTTTATAACCTTTCCACAGAGCCCTACTTTTTAAATATCTGAACTTCCTCATTAAGAAATAGGCATGATCAAAGGTAAAATGAACTTTCTGCCTTCTGAAAGTGTGTGCTTGTGTGTTGACTGTGCATGCGCAGTAAGAACAGTGAAACACTTACCTAGCATACGAATGTACAGTGCCGTCTGGTCGGAGCTGTCGTAGGAGATGGCCCCCCGTCTCTGAAATGACACAGACAAGATCCACAGCTGGTAAAAGTGTACACAGATATGATGCTGCAATTATGTTATGATGTTCTGCTACAGATTATCTATCTTAAACTGATGCGTCTCAAAAACAGGCTTTATCTGTACAAATTCATGTTTACGCAATACTCGGTACGTTCTGGGTGGTGCAACGCTGCTACTGTTGGTTCTAATCTGTGTTCGTATATTGCTGCGAAACACTGATAAAAAAACATGTTCCTGCTTCATATCATCGACCTGATATAGCTCTGCTAATCAGTCATGTGAGAAACACAAACGCTATGAGGAAACAAACCCTCGTACAACTGCACCCATAAACACACACACACACACACACACAGTGTTTTATGTAAAAAGCAATTATAATGGCTGAACCCAATCTGACTCCACCCAGGAAGTTCTCTCTGTTGTTATGTTTACTTCCCTTTAAAGCTCTGCCAAAAAGTGCAGTTGGAAACACAGAACGATTTAAAAGGGGAGATCAAAAGAGCCCAAACACTTCCCCTTTTTTCTGAGGTCCTCACATGAAAGTCATTTGAATGCACTGAAATTCTGTTTAAATTGAATTCAGGCAAACTGACAACGGAAACAGATTCAACAGATATTGTCAGTACAATGTTAAACAATAATATCAAACATTGCAAGTTTATCTCATTTTATGCTGCGCCAGATAATGTCAGTTGCAATAAACCCACAGTTTCCTCACTGCTCACTTTCTCTTCTGTCATCACGTTGGTGTGGGAATCAAGGCTGGTGAGACTCCATTTGATATGAGCATGCAGAACATAACTGCATGGTACTTGAAGCATCATGTCCTGTGATTTACTGCAGCTCCAGCAGTATTTTTGCATTACTGATAATGCACTTACTGATAATGCACTTACTGGTATTGCGATTAGAAATGCTCATTACATTGTATTATGCAACCTTCATGGGTAAAATATTTAGGATTTTAGCATAAAATTGGAAATGAAGTCTTGTGCTAATAAGGTACAACTTCACAGATAAAGCTCTCATTATATGCAGGATGAAAATATTTCCGACATGAGCTGATGCATAAGAAACACAAAACTTTTATTTTTATTTATTGGTTAAAACTTTTACTAAATAAATTATGTCAGCAACTTGATGCATGCAACAAAATAAAAAAAGGGTGCAATCTGACTCTCATAGCTTATCATAAAATTTTAACAACCATCCTGATAAAACAGGATGAATTTCTCAGCCAAATGATGTCATCTTGGTTTACTGGCCTTGGCCTTTACACGCCGAAATTTTCCAAGATTCTCTGAATGTTTTCGCAAGATTATGCTCAAACTCCCTCAGCTCTTTAGAAATCTGCATAGATTTATTTTTAATGATTGAACTTATTGATGACTCTGATAATGTTTAAGCACAAAAACGAAACATGAACCTGAAATTTTCTAAGAAAGACTTCAGCCTGAGCAGAAAAACTAACAGTTGCGATATTGTCTGATGAAATATGCATTTTTTTCTCCTTTCTTACAGTTACAATGGGGGAAAAAGCCATTTGGCTTCCTACAACTGAACCATGCATCTTTTCTAAAACCTTTTCTAAAAGTCCACTTTAAGGGTTTCTAGTTTAAAGCTAGAAGGAAGGACAGTTTGTCGTTCAATTATTCTCGTCTCTACGAGGGTTGTTGGCTATCCTAAAGCCAAGGTGATTTATTACACGCCTGTTGATTATATAAGATAAACTTTTGAAAGGAAAACACAGATTGATATATAGAAGAAGAAGCAAACAAAATGCAGAACTACATCCAGTGCCAACTAGTATTCCTGAACAGCAGGAGTGTCACTCGCACAGTGGTATCTGTAGTGGGTTTGCTGTGGTAAAGGCATATTTGCTCTGTCGACAGCCAGCTGCTCAGGGCTACACTGAGGTGTTGGCTCACCTCACTTTGCACTCTACATACGCTGGCCCCCCTCCAGGCCAACTCTTCACTCTCATTTCTGGGGCTTCCCTCATCTACAATTACTCATTCCACATAGAGCCTACATAACTACTAGAGTCATCCATTTAGTAGAAAAAAAATGTTTTTTGAATGCTTTTGTTTTGCTGAGAATCAATCATAAAACTTCACAAATGTTTTTGTGGCAAAAAATAAAAAATACAAAAGCAGAGTACCAGAGTACATCAGTGCCTTGATGAATCAATATGTCCTGGATCATTTAATGACAACCGTCTGGTCAAACCACAAACACGGACACATGCAAGGACACGTGTAGCCGCTTGTACACTCATTACTTCATGCTTAGGATTACTGTGAATCTACCTCACACGCACACACATATACACATCTGACAGTGTCTGTCCTCGGACATGATGACAGCCGCCAATCCAAAGCTAATATTTTACTAGGCAGCAAACAGCTTGACTCAGGGTGTACAAAGCCGTATTTTAGTGTCAACAGGACTCGGTGTTTGCACACAGAGCCGCTGGTTAAGTTTGAGCCTTACGTATTGTGTGTTTGTACGCTTGGGCTGCGTGTCTTTGTGTGAGTAAGAAGAAACATAGCTTGAGTGGATACTGGCTAATGTTCGCTCACCTAAAGCACCCAGGAAGAATCTGGGAGGGTTAAAAGCTTTGCTCAAGGGCGAATGAGGGTGGAGGAAAATGTGGGTGCTTCAGCTTCCCCATTCAATTTTTTTTGCCCCAGTCAGGGGGTTCAAACCTGTGACCTCCCAATCACAGGCTTCTCTGACCTCTGCACCAATGCTCCCAGATTGAGGACTCATTCAGAAGTGATGTGGGAGTTTTGAGTTCACATATTAGAAGTCAGAATATAAGGTAGTCCTGAGCTACAATGAATGAAATGACCTAATGTGACTCCATGTAGTTATCTGGTTGTCTGAATACTTGTCAATAAAAAGGCAGTTTTGTCTTGATAACATTGATCCGTGGATCACTAGAACCCTTTTATATGTTTATTTGCAAGTAGAGCAGGTGACAAAAATCCAATCTGCCAGGGCAGATTACTGCCAGGCGTGAACCTTTGCACTTAAAACCAGTCCACTTATGATTGAATCAGTTGGGGCATATTTTAGTGTTTGGTCAGAATAGGACTTTTTTAAGCTCAGTGTTTTGGGTTTTTAGGCCAAAAATCAGACTTGCTGTTATTTTCTGTATTAATTCAGAATAAAATCTTCTAAAATGTAAGGAAAATTTAGAGCCATGATTGTTTAACCTCCCTGAAAAGTTTGCTCATGATAGTGGTCTCTCTGTTTCCTTAACTTCAAATTATTAAATCAAAGAAACCCTTTTTTGAATTATCTATTTTTGTGATGCTTTGCTATTATTTTTTTATGGTATAACAGATGTTTTGTAACAAAACACTTAACAAAAAAAATATTTTGACCAACTACTTAACAGCAAACTACTTTCAATGGATTGAATTTGAAACAGCAACAAAATTTTACAATGAGTTATATACAGGGGGATCTTTTTCACCTCTTTTTTGAGGACAGCTATCTGTTTTAGCTTGTATCTGTACTCTTTGTAGATCAGAGTGTTTTTCCCGAGATTTTTAACTCTTCACCAAAACACATGGGTGGTTTTATTCGTATCGCACTGTCTGATCTGTGACGTTCACAGTTGTGTCTCATAGCAAAGGTATTCAGCTGAAAGGAAATCTGCCAGTTGATCTCAGACTAGATGACACAAAAACATCAAAAAGGTTTTTAAAAAGGGCTATGTGTTGACATTTTTTTAATTAATTTAACACCTTTGTAGGTAATAAATGCCCAACAAAATTAAAAGGCCAAGTCTCAACTCAATTATCTGTAGTTCTTTGGATTAAAAACACCTGAAAACTCAAAATGGAAAATTAAAGTTTGAATTTACATTAATAAGGCTAGACCTCTTAGCTGTATATTGACATTTTAAAGACAATCCTTTTTTTCTCAAGTGCATCCTTTTCTACCCCAAATATATACGTTTCACAATGTTTACAACAGATATTTAAGATTTTACTGATGAAAATTAGAGTGAAAAAATGTACCATCATAACTCACACTTTCAGAGTCTTCACATCTACTTATCTAAATATTTTCACTTTGTTACTGTATACAGTTGTATTTCATTCAAGCACAGTCAAAGTCAGTCCTTCACAGTTGCAGTGTATGCTCACAAAAGTACATTTCTTTCTTTTTAACTACGTTGGAGTGTCTGTTCAACAGGGAAACTGCACTTCTTCTCTGCTGCAGTTTGCATTGGCAGGTCTGAAACCACATTGTTCAAACTTTGTTTTTACATGTAAATGTTGAACTAAAGGAGTGTTTACAGCAAGTTGAGGCTAAAGATCAGAGTAGAGGCTTGCATAAATACATGTAATTTATCCGTGATTGTGAGTTATAAATCTACATGTACGAATACACACACACACACACGTGTGTATGTTTTGGACCCAACAACTGTCTCAGTCCTAAATCTACTCACTGTTTGACATATCTGTCCTCTGGAGTTGCACTTTGCTGGCATTTGCTCGCAGCACTGTGGATACAAGCTAAATGCTGTTTTGTTTGGACTTTGCTGGGAGCCTAACAATCTACTCATTGTGCTCCCTGCAATTCCACGCAAGCTCGTTTACATATGGCTCTGTTTCTTATCTCCGCTCAGTCCTAACTGCCTGCAGCCACTACACTCAGGTTTCTGAGGTCAGGACCTGATGTCAAAAAAAAAAAAATGTCCTGACACAGTGAGCAACCCCCCCTCCCCCATTTCAGTGTTAGTCATTTTCACAGACGGGAACAAAAGGTTTACACGTATAAACTCATCTGACCTTATTGACATCTGGAAAACTCCCAACAGTGAAGTTTTTATTCTCTTCCTCCTTTTTAAACAGCTTTTGTATGCCTTTGTGCTTGGTCATATCTGTTAAACAATCCAACTTGAACATATTTAAAGAAAAAAAAAAAAGAAAGAAAAACACCGGGTGTGTTGCAGATAAATAAATAAACTGAAAACATCTCTGTGTAGCTACTTTTGCAAACATGAACTCTGCTCATCATAGCTGCTTTGTGATTGAGCTGATATTTCAGCATAATGCCCTTTGCACGTTATTCAACAGACCAGCGCACAATGCCTCATTGTCCCACTTCCTTGTTTGAGACACAGGTGTAAAATTGGACTTTATTAGATTATTACACTTTGAGGATAAGGTTTATCTGACGAGTAGCCAACTGAAGAAAGCCTATCAGCGGAGGACAGGCAAATGAGTTAGCCTCATAACCCAACACATCAAGGCACAGTAAAAACACACAGATGTAAATTCCCCAACATAAAAAAGCAGCTGGGCTTGATGTTTCATAAACTGAAAGCTTCCTTCTGAGTTATGACCTCTCGCAACGCTCTGCTGTGCGGAACGGCACATTCCAGTAACTGAGTGCTAGGTCATAAACAGGAGCAGGTTTGGAGAGGCTGAGTGGCTCTGTGTGCTTGTGCTCCATACGCAAAAGTCCTCAACAGAGTCTACCTGTTGGAGGATTGTTTTATGAGCACGCTGTTCACTGCGACACAATTTAGCTGCAGTGAATTTTGAGAGGGGGGAAGTTGAATTGACGAGGGGGGGTGGGGCACGGGAGGGGGTGAACTGGCCCAATGCCTCGGTGCCGAGCACAAGAGCTGTCGCTTAACAAAGCAGCGTGCTTGTCAAGCAGAAATTTATCTGCAACTCGTGGGTTCTTTTACTGGAGGGGCAAGTGTCATAAAATGATTTAGGCCTTTTTTT
The DNA here is from genome assembly GCA_031762495.1 of Anablepsoides rubrolineatus. Taxonomy (NCBI): domain Eukaryota; kingdom Metazoa; phylum Chordata; class Actinopteri; order Cyprinodontiformes; family Rivulidae; genus Anablepsoides; species Anablepsoides rubrolineatus. The sequence goes on from JARVGW010000323.1 coordinate 12,084,432, forward strand.
TATTATTATTTACACAGAGTGCTTTAAATGAGCATTGTGCTTTTAGCAGAGCTCTATGAAAACAAGCTGGCGGTAAGCAGAGGCGAGCTGCTTCATATCCTTTCATGTGGTTTACTTTGTAGAGGAATTTTATTCAATTAAACATCATCCCCAGGCTCTAATTGCTTCTCGGGGTCAGCTTAATGCCCCCACCCCAACGTTGGAATCTTGTATGAACAGCAAACAAAACCCCAGCCACCAACAGGTGTGATCTCGCTCTGAGGTTTAAAACAAACCCAACACACTGCATCTGTGCAGGCTTTCACCTCAACGGGCCTTCAGTTAGTATTACTCAGCCTGAGCAGTCGACGATGAGTCTGAAAGTGTGTCGATGTATGGAGCCACATTCTCACGGCCCATTGCACTCAACGCTGCAGCACAAAAACATTGCATTCATGTGATAAGAGGGGCTCCTTACAAAAAGAGACAGCCACGAGGGAAAACATGTCTGCTAGGGAAGACAGGATGTAGCCTATTTACCAAACACTAAACATTTGAAACATTATAAACAAAAACACTGCAGTGCATTCTAGCTCATTCAGGCAAAGCATACTGGAACCTCTGATTTGGCAGTGCAGGGGTTAAGGTATTTATGAAAAGCTTGTGAAACACCCAGCTCAGAGTCAGAGCCTGAACGGCTCCTTTAGCATTCTTACCACATCCTGAAACGACGTCAATCTGATGGCAGTTTTGATCAACAAAGTAACTCCCACAGACAGACAGAAGCGCTGCCCTGTATTCTCTTATCAATCTGTGCAAAGAAGAATCCAGTGTGCCATCTCCCGCCCTCATGCAAAAGCTTATCATCATCTTCAATTTGAAGGAGCTGATCTGGAATCAGCTGCCACTGAGCTCTTGATAATGTGTCCCGACTGTGACATCTAAGATCGAATTGACAGCATTTTCAGTTTGAGTCGTCTTATCATCAAACCCAATGTGACATTTCAGGCCTTGTCAATTTGGTACATTTGTTTACGTCCTGATATCGCTGCTGATTGTATTCCCTCAGTTTTTTTTTAAGTTGTAAAATACCTAGCCACATCTCAACCATGTGGCCGTGTTACCAAATCATGCCTAAGGAAAAACACAAAAACAACACATGGCATAGAGACACTCACTATAGCCCCCGCACATTGTTTGTAAAATGTGTACAGCAATGCCAAACTGTGCAAAATGCAGCTGTGTTTCATAGTTTAGATGAGAACCACATGACTGTTTCATATCCTTCCCTCTTTTTAATTTGCACCAGTTTAATCTGTTTCAGTCTTGTATCCCTGCTTTCCTTTAAAAAAACAAAGGAAAACCAGTATTTTACACTGTATTTGAGAAAAGTATTTCATCGTTCTTGGGAAGGATAAAAAAAAGCAACACCATTCATAACGACAATGTTGTTGTCAATCGTGTCTGTGCTCCTTTGTTAATCGTGTTAGCAAAATACCTTATGAAGCAATGAACATATGACAGATTAAGATAAAACTTTCAAGGGGTAATCATTAGCAGTACATCTGCTACTGATTAACCTTTGGAGTCATTTTAGTTTTGTCAAGTCAGCGAGGTTTTATTAAAAAAACATGCCAGAGAACAAAATAGAGAGAAGAACAATACCCAAAAACACTGTCAACCCATATGTTGCTGGGGTATGTGAGAAGAATCCGGATTTTCTCCAAACACAACATCACAGTGCATTTCAACCCTAACAGGACTTTCAAACAGAGGCATGAGGAATGTTCAGACCTCTATACTGGAGAAACTAAACGGCCCTTCACAGACGCATGGCTTAACAAAGAAGAGCCAGCTCTTCAGGATAAAACCCAGGTGTGCACCTACATCTGAAGGATAAGGGACAGCCTTTTAAAAAGAAGACAGTTCAGTTTAGGGATGCACAATAAATCGGCATTAATATCGATATCGGACAATGTTGGTAATTTTTTAGAATATCGAATCTGTCCCACATGAATATTTATTTATTTAAATTGAAGAAACATCTTCAACTACAGAACGTAAGTCCAGATGTTTTGTTTATTTTATTTTGAATGACAACAAATTTAAAAATGGCTGTCGAAAATGTGAAGCAACCAAAACAGAAACCCACTTCCTTGGTATTATCTGAGCAAAAACGTCAAATATACCACAATCTGTAATACTGATTAGGTGATAAAAAAAAAAAAAAATCAACTTGACAATCACTGACAGACAGCAGCCACACATCAACTTAAGAGATTCTCAAAGTTTTTATTTGTTTTGCTTTTTTTTAGAAAGTATGAGAAAGGGCACACTTTTGCATTTTTACACTTTTATGACACTCTAAAACAGACCAAGTTAACTTACAAACTCCAGAAAACTGAGATAACAGCCAGAATCAGTCTGGTCAAAAATGTCACGGAAGCCTTGAACAACCAGTTTCCCAAAACCTGAACCAGGACTTTCCACAGAACGTGCACCACTTTTATTTAAGCTGTTTCAACAGGTCTATCTTTCCTTTGTAGTGCCTTAATTAATTTTATTGTTGCTGTGCCCTATAATGCAATCTGTGACAAGCTTCCAGTCATCAAACAAGTTTCAAAGCCCCACTGGCAAATAACCGTAAGTGTGACGTAGCAGAACAGAGATCAAGTAATTCACGGACAAAACAAAGGAAGTCGTTTTTGAATGTGGTCACCCTGCCAGGCTTTACTTTAATTTGGAATCTTGAAACAAAACATTTTCATTCTTGCACTTGTACATGCCAAAGCTTTGAATAGACATTTTTATTCTAGCCATATCTTTAGTCTCTAATCAGCCCAAACACACAGACAGGCTCATCGTTCTTTGAGGTAAACAGATTGGTTCTGTATGATTCCTTTACAGCACCAACAGTGACAGTTGGCTGCTACCATCCCTTCTGCTCCATGGAAGGGACAGGTAAATTTGGTTCTGCCAAGCTTGGTCTCTTATTTTTGGACTGTGGCAAAGCTGGTATCCTCCCAATAGCAGAGGCACTAATGCTTGAGTCTGTCTCTATGTCACTTAAATTAAGTCACTGAGAACAACAGTGACCCTGCTGCATCATTGTTGACGGGTTCTGACATAAATACTGTATGTTTATGCCTTTTTTAATCACCACTTTATGTTCCTTTTCTGTCTGTCTGCTCTATGCTGTCATACTTTAAAATTTCCGTCACCACAGAGAATCACTGAAGACCCTCCGTTCACCCATAGCTACTTAGCATTAGTTCAAAAATGAAAGCCACGACAAATCTACTTTTCTTCTTCGTGATGCAGTAAAACAAGTGCTAAACACAAAACACCATGCACATTGACAAACTATATCTCAATATGGCCTATTTTCCACTGAAAATAGTAACACCAAATGTAATCATGATTCAAGTAGCAGTAATGTTATTTGTCATTTACTTTTTACAGAAAATGCCAACGATGCCATTATGTTTGTTTTGTAATTTATTTACATAACTTTATTACTTGTAACTAGTTACACCCCAACACAGTAGTTTTGCCAAAAGCTTTGGCATAACCTGTCAGATTCAACCATGTTTGTTTGTTAACAAAGAACATGAATCACTAGACCAATTTTAATGACTACTTTAATGACAAAAGGACTAAGACTGTCATTTCTCATCATTAAATGATCTCATTCTAAAACTTTGGCATTTAAAGGTGGCGGGAGTTCTTTCAAGTAACAGACCTAATCACAACCACAGTTTGTCATTCTTAGAATTAACAGTCTTTGTCTTTACTTCTGTGTCTTCTGCTCACAAGAGGAAATGTCTTCATTTGTGAGGGAATTGGGGGGAGGGAACAAAGAAAGACAGAGAAAGAGCTTGTTGAGTGAGTAGAACAAGATAGGCAAAGAAAGAAAGAAAAAAAAAAGGAGAGAGAGAGAGAGACTGAGACTTCGGCCATCTGTGAATATGGAAGTGTGCCAAACCACTGCCCACAGAGCCCAGGCACATGCCTAACTGCCTCTTTCTGTGACGCTAGTCCAGCCCTGCTTCCACAAACAACAGGCCTGTGGAACCACACACAACAACACAGCAGCCACTGAGGACAAACGCACCCTTATGGTTGTAAATAAGGCCGAAACACAATATTTGTAGAAGTGTAATTGCTGAGCAAAACACTGTTAGATGCATGCATCTTTAACCGATATCACCAAAGATTAATAAAAGGGAAAAAGACAACTGATTCTTTTAGCAAGTCTCCATGTTACTGAACTGCAAAGAATTTAAACAGAGGGCCAACTTGTACTTTAGTAAAATCTCTACAAATTGTCTAGCATCCTATTATTGTTTCACTAGATATTTGCTGAGCCCAACAGAATGAACTGTTCGCTGCACACAAACCCGTTTTTAAATGACAAAAAAGGGCACAGAACAGGACAACTCATTCTGACCCACTGAACAAGTACAAAAGGCCACGTGAGAAATCAACTAGTGAACCCCAACAAGAAACAACAACTTTGACGAGCAGTAAAACATTACGCTAAGATGGACGTTCTTCTGACATTTTGAGAGCTTTAGAGGGGAACTCAAGCGCTTCAGTTTGAGAAGCAACATTTCAAATTCCACAGTGGAAAAAGGACAGTTTAAGAACTTCATGTTTTTCTATTTGAGGCAGAGGATTATTGTGGAGCAGTATAGGGGAATGGCAGTTTGCACTTAATGATGATGGATGGATAGTCAGAAAAGTGCAGTAAAGCCAACTTTAACAACATATCATGACATCAGTTGATAAGACTCTGAAGCCCTAGTAAGATGAAAGCTATTTGTATGAATTGGTTTTATCTGATTGGTGACACACAGGGATGTGGATATGAAGATAAACTTTTGTTTTTGCTTGGTTTGTTAAAAAAGTAAAAGAATGTACAGTAAACATCCAAGGACTTTTTTACATTTTTTATTTTTAACATATAGAATAGCTACACATCTTACACTTGGTTTTACTGAACAAAAGACTAATAGATCAAAGACAAATGTTCAATTATGACTCACTATGGGCTAATGGATCGGAGATGCACCATACTGTCATGTTAGTTTCAATGCATACATAAAAGTAAAGCAGAAATATGACCTCACACCCTGAAGACTGTTGCTGCCCACCTTTTTTCCCTCTTTTACCACACAGCAGGTGAAATAAATAGAGACATGCTCACTAGAGAGATATTTTCAATTCACTTTGGAAGGCAGTCAGGAAGTATGGTTTAATAATTTATGTCCATGTGTGAGTGGATGATAACGTAAATACCAGAATTTCCTGCTGATAAATCCCTGTAGTAAACTTCAGCATCATGTTAGTGCTGGCTTAAGAAGGCCTTTATCTGAGGTCAACATGCATAAAGTTGGGAGAGAGCTTGGTGCGTGTGTTTTAGGTCCTGCAGATAAGAATGTGTTGAGCGCTACTGGGCAATTGAATGCTCACTCTCTCTGTATGTGTGTGTGTGTGTGTGTGTGTGTGTGTGTGTGTGTGTGTGTGTGTGTGTGTGTGTGTGTGTGTGTACCTGGTTTTGTTACCCTTCTAGAAACATTTACAGTACAATCACCTTCCTAGTAGGATAAATAGTCCTTATGAGCACAAGAGTCCTGTCCGAATAAGGTGAATCATCATTTCTAGGTTTCTCTACAATCCTCGTTTGCAGCAATTATAAATATACATACATATAATAAAGTTACCTAAAGACAACAAGAGTTGCAGCAGTGTACTTAACCAGTTAATTTCTACTGTGTATGTGCAAATGATGTCTTTTTTCTAGTTAGTCACTGGATCAAATTATTAAGCTGAGGAAATTATTGGAAGTCAATGTTTAAATAAGATCGGACGAGGGTCTGCAACCTTTATGATTAAAAGAGACATTTCTGCTACTGACCCAGTGATAAAATGTGTCCAGAGCCGCAAAATAAGCTACAACTGTGATTATAAACTGCTGGTCCGTGGGCCTTTTCGAGATCTTTTGGGGAACTTTTACGGCCAGTGGAGGTGCATAAAACTGAAGAATATATTGTGAATTTTATTGTTTATTATTCTTTTTACACATCAGGACAAATGCAAACACCATACTTATGTAAATACCATAGTTTACTGTATATATAAAAAAAACTGTATATAGTTTATACTGAATTTCATAAAAACTAGTACAATTGATTTATTAAGGCATTTTTTTCTAATTCTTATTATGTAGTTTTTAATATTCTTTAAAAAGATAATTCTGGTGGATTTGAGAGAAAGATCATAGACAGAAGTTGGACTATTTAAGTAAACAACAGGCTAGCATGAGCTGGCATGTTTTACTTTTTATATTAGTAGTATTGATCACCTATTTGCTTACAAATTGATTTCTGTTGTGGGTATAAAAACAAAACAAAACAAAAAGATTATGTTATGTTTGGTCACATTTTCAAAGTGCCACTCCAGAAGGACCAAAGAGCCACATGTGGCCCCAGAGCTGCAGGTTGCAGACCCCTGGGATAGGACTACAAACCTGCATGTGTAGTCGGAAAAGCGTATATAAATAAACCTGAGTTGTGTTAACTTTTTTTTAGAACCTTTTCTGGTATTATCACCCTCCTTGTCAAGAACAGCAGTCCTTATAAGGACTAAAGCCATGTCCTGACTGAATGCCATTTTAGGGTTAAGTTTAGCAGAGGTGTCCAATCCAAAACTTTGAGGACCACTCTCCTGCATAATTTAGAAGTTTCTCTGCTCCAGCACTCATGATTTGAATGAATGGGTGATTACCAGGCTTCTGCAGAACTCAACGAGGTAATCCAATCAGTGAATCAGGTGTGTTGGAGCAGGAAAACAAATAAAAATTATAGTACAGCGGCCCTCGAAGACCAGGATTGGACACCCCTGGCTTTGGGATTATGGTATGAGTTAAGATTAGGCATAGACTGGTAATGTTTAGGTTCTAGTTTAAGATGCAGGAATGAATGAAAGTCAATGCAATGTTCTCACAAGGACATAAATGCAGACACCCAGCAACCACCTGCAAGATTCCTCTGGATAATTCGTGCATTTGTTGGAGAGATGCCTGTGCGGAATCCCTTTTAATTAAGCCCCTCTCTGTGACTAAATAAACAAACGAAATTCAGACCAATTTAATAATAATAATAATATATATTTTACCTGTGACAGCTGTCTTGGATCAGGAGCCCCGAATAAAGAAGAGCTGGAGCTGAAACTAATGGCCCCTCTCCGGCTGAGGACATGCTTGGGAACCGGCCTGTCTAGAGGCAAAACCGGCAGCTGATAACATACTTCCATTGAATAGTCAGGGCTGGATCCGGATCAAAAATATTTATATAAATATATACAAAACAGATGCAAAAATAGATGACTGGTGATTTAGAAAATCTTTTTAAAAAAGAGGCGAAAATAGCTTTCAGTATGGTGTAAACGATCTGATGCGAAGCTGTAAAGTGTTTCTGTTCATTATGAGCGACACAAAACTTGTCCAGATCGCCTTCATCGATGCTGCGTCTCATCTGCCTCCACAGTTTTACCTCCTTTTGCTGTCATTCTGCTGAGAGAGAGAGGAGGAGGAGGGGGGACCATTCATGCCGCTGTTGCATTTGCCCTTTTCTTTCTCATCTTGCTCAAATCCAGGCCCACGACGGACGACGAGACCTTCTTCTTGCCATTTTCTGGGTCTTTGTGAAATCGCTTCCTCATTTTTCAAAGCAGGAGGGGGAAACGTCCGCTCGTCGTCGTCGTGCTCGGCTTCGCGGGTATCCCGAGGTGAAAACAGAAGCTCCCAAAAAATATCATCCACATATCATTTTCTGTGCGACAAAAAAAAAAAAAACGCCGGCGGATGAAGAAGAAGAAATGAGGCAGCTCCAGGATGTGAGACCCTCCTGACACTGCTGCAGCCGTTCGTCGTTTTTTTTTCTCCCCCTCTCGTTCACAACTCAATCGGTGACGAAATATAATCAGCATGCGGGGCTTTTCCGTCTTTTTTCTGAAGCTGCATGATGAAGGAGCAGTTGTCCAATTTTATCGCTGGTCGTAAAAAAAACACACACACACACACACACACACACACACACACACCAAAGCTCAGACTGAGAGAGAGAAGAGGGGGGGAACCCCGACGTTCGTCTCATTAACCGAGGCTCCGGTGGGTTTTACATGGACCTAAATGGCGGCGCTGGCTAAACTACCAACCGACGAATGAAAACAACCAAACGCGTATTTAATTCACTACAGCTACCTCCCTACCGTCCTAAAACATTAGCGCGCTGTATGCCTTTTTCAAGCGCTCACCACCTGCCAGAGATGGTGCTGTTGGAGCGAGCGACAGAAAGAAAAAACGCCCTTGTCTAAAGTCGACCAATAGCGTGGAGGCAGCGCTTGTAAACTAGACGCTGATTGGACGAGGCGATTTGACTGGTTTGAAACGACGCGCCTGATTTGCCGGGAAGTCAGGGCTATCCCTAGACCTATATGAGCAGTCATTTGCAGACGGCGTGGACTTTTCTCAAGGGTATTCCTCCACAACGGGGCTTGCCCTGCAGCGGTCCACATCATTGCCTGTGATTACCTTTCTCTCATGAGTCATACTACTTGGGAGCTGAGACACACCGTTAGCCTGAAATACAGCCTGCAAAGCACTTCAAAAATGTTGCATTTCTATTGAGCTGTGGTAATGTGCTCCACAGGCAGGCGTGTGATGACTCAAAATACATGAACATTTTAATTCAACTGACCTCAGTAGTGCTTTTTGGATGCTAGGTTACTTACTTTTATTTTCTGTACTTTGCATGTCTAACAGTCAAACAAAAAAAATAATGTCACCAAAATTGCATTTGCCATCCACAATATGACTATTTGAGGTTTTTTATGCCATTCCTATGTGCTGTGGGGAACAATGCCATAGCAACAGCCAGAACCACTGCCAGGGAAAGCATAATCCCTTCCCTCCTCATTTCCACCAGCCTGAATGTGGTTCCCTACCCCCCAGCAAGAGGCCCTGCACCTTTACAGGGCAACTAAAACGCTACATAAACACCTTTTTATGAGATAATTTTGTGGTACTAAAAACGAGCTGTTTTATGACTGGAATCAAACAATAACAGTCAGTATGTTACCTGTTCTGCTTAAAGGGAAATGCAACTTTTGGTTTGATTGCTCTTCTTGTGAGTTCAAAAATTCTGTTTAATGTTTTTTTATTTTTTAATCGTGCAAACAACCCTATGACCCTCTCTGCAAGAAGGTTGCCGGTTCCAATCTCGGCCGGGGGTCTTTCTGAGTAGAGTTTTCATGTTCTTTCCGTGCATGAGTGGGTTTTCTCGGGGTACTCCAGTTTCCTCCCACAGACTAAAAACATGTATGTTTGACTAATTTCAACTCATTATCGCTAGGAATGAGTGAGAAAGTAAGAGAGTGAATGGTTTGTCTCTGTGATGGACTTGCAACCTGTCCTGACTGTACCCTGCCCCTCAGCTGGATTTGAGTGACCCTGAAAGGAAAAAGCAGGTAAGAGATAATGGACGGTGTATGAAAACAATCTGATTTGCTCCTGAATTCCCCATTTACTCAGTAGATCTGCTTTTCAAGCACACATATAAAAGGAAATGACTTTAAAGAACATCTATTTATTTTTTGTTAACTTTAATTTTCTACAGTGTTAGGCTTAATTTAAATAACTATTTTAAAAGTCTTTAAGTTGTAGTTAAAAACAAACTCTACAAGACGAGCTTTAAAATATTGTGCCAGTCGACTGGTTGATCTGCTGTTATCCCCTGTGTGCACACAGCAGCATCTATTTTACCCTCACTCTTTTAGTTATTCATTTGGGGAAAAGACTTTGGAAATATTTTTGGTAATTAATTTCCTCCACGTCCTCTTGTCACCCCGTGCACCTGAACCATCAACACACAGGTTGTGCTCATTTGAAGCAGGTGTGTGTTTAAGGAGCTCCCCAGGATCAGTCTCAGGAGATTTAGGATCTGTTAATTATCCAAAGGCTCACAGGTGCATTACCTGCGTACATCCTCCTCACCTAGGCTCTAGTATTACTGATCACTAATTGACTTACTCTCTAACAACACGGTGAACCTCACAGGCATCATTATCCTGACACAGCAGTTTGACACCTATAGCTTTTCTTGAGTGATTTAAAAAATAATTGTGCTAAAATAAAATGAGCTGATTTGTTGGTACCCTTAAAGAGACTATTAGTCTTTGTTTTATAGTCACCTTTGAAACTAAGTGGATGGTAATTGGTAGGTACCATCAAGCTTTTCATCAGCTATTCAGCCTATTTAAAGGGAACAAACGAGCCGCTGGGTAATTTGGTGTCTTTGTGTGCAGCACTCGGAACACGGAGCAGAAAAAACAAAGACTAGAACTTATCAAAATGAGGATTATAGATATTCATGGTAAAGGTAAAGAATTACAAGACCACCTCAAAGAAGCTTTGCATTCCTATATGACCACAGTTCTCAATAATGATAAATAGTATAATGTTCAAGGGACTCCAACCTCCCAGGATGTGGATGCAAGACGAAATGCAACCCCTGGTTGATCAGATACTGTGGATAATAATTTAAGTCAAGAAACCATTTAAGTTTAACACTAAGATCAAGGTTTGTCTCCTTCTGATCACACTCCCTCACATTTATAATCATATTGGGCTTCATGGAAGAAAACCCAGGAGGGCTCTACTGTAATAAAAACAGAAAAGTCAGAATGGAATTCAAAAATATACATAAACTGGAGCTATTTGGTCACTTGCATCCATTGTCTCTAGGCAGTATTGTATGATGTATGCTGATCAGAAAATATGGTATGTGCTCATCCTCTGTAAAGAGCTCTTTTTAAAGCCTTTTGTACTCCACTATATACTGCCCATCTGTTTCAATCATACAAAAGAAGCAGCATGCAATGATGGTATGCTGTTTGTAAATAATGCTACGCACATGTCCAGCTGTGCTCAGGAACCTTATGTATAAATGCATGTGTAGATTATCTGTCTCATGCAATGATAAAATTGCAATTTTAGTAAACCCTTAACTGAGTACATTAACATGTCATCATTTATTTTTGACTCAGTGAACAATATGTGCTATTTTTTTTCTTTCATTTTTTTATAACCTATTTTCTTATTTATCCTTTGTGTTGTGTTTTTTTTTTTTTACTATGGACCTTTTTATGTGTCTGGAATAAAGATATGGTGATGAGTTTTTATAATATATTGTTGAAGGGTATCAACAAATATATCCAGCTGCAGAGCTTCTGTACTGCTGTTATCACTATAGGTTTGATATGGAAACAGAATAACTAAATATTCACATTATTCACCAGTAAATGTTTTGCAGCGTGCGCATGAAGCCATCTTGTGGAGTAAATGTGTAATTACAACGACTTTTAGCTGAATTTGCAAACAGGGTTCTGCAACATTCTGACTTTAGGACAAGTGGTCCAAATTACAAGGATGACTTTATTTTATTGATTCTGGAATTTATTATTTTAAATTGATGAGCTTTCACATTTCTTGTTTCCACCCACACTGACACTAAATGAGATCCTGATGGAGCAGAGAAACTTAAAAACATAACAGTTTTTAGAGATTATTTCTTCCTGCCACTAGATGGCACTCGTTCACTATATAAAATGTTTTTAGCGTTATAGACATGATGCTTCCAAATTAGCATTAGAAAAATTGATTACAAAAGATAAAATGTTAAAAGGATTTAATTTGGAAATAAAAAGACACATTTGGGAATCTGCTCATTTAAAAGTATCATTTCTTTGACTCCCTGTCAACATAGGATTATTATCTTTAGTAAATAACTTTGCAGAAAGAACAGAAATAAAACCTCTTTGGTGAGGAAAGACTAAATATTTTGTTAATAAAACTGGATTTATTATCCCATATGCTTGCATAATTGTGTCCACTGACAGCCATATTTACTCTTTATCTACATATAAAGAAAGATTTATTTATTTAACCAGGCAAGTCCCGTTGAGAAAGGTTTCCACATGTTTAGACTCCTCAGTTTTATGTGTCTAATAAACCAACTGGTAATTTAAATAGGCAGCTGCTATGCATTAAAATCACTGTGAACTAAACGATCTTCTTGAAGTGAAATAAGGCTGAGAGAAGCATTTGATCATTGAGGAGTGCTTAACCACGAGCCGCAGTGGTGCTTGTTAAAACACGCTGACGTCCTTGTTTACGTCATGGTACGGGAGATGATGTTACATAAATTTTCATGTGGTGTTCTTACTAAAGGAGTTCATGTTACTTACATTCAAGTGAGTAAATGCTAAAAAGATTTTTTTTTAAAAAGTGTTAAGGCTCATGTTATATTCATTGTGCAAATCAAGCTGCGTATCCATCTGTTGGGACTGGATTAGTTCAGAAACAGTGTGGACTTTCACACGTCTTTTTGCTTTACCACTGAATAAAAAAACAGGGAAAGTTTTTGGTTATATTACTTTGTGTGCAAATCTGATGTAATAAATACTGGGCGATCCATAAGAAACAAAACCACAGCTCCAGTTATCAGGGTGAAAGATAAACATTCTGGTCAATTTAGCTAATTATCTATAATGAAGGACTTTGCAGCAATAAAAATAATAATTCAATTAAATATCTTTCAATTATTAAATCTTTTTTGTATTGGTTGGCAAGTCGGAAAAATGTGGATTTAGTTTTTTTGTTTGCACAGTATAAATGCAAAAACTTTACAAATTAAACTAATATTAGTTGAAGAGATGCATTTTGCAAGTAACGTTCCATTTCAAAGTTTTTTTTTTTTGTTTTTTTTTTGGGCAATCTATTAGATCTGGCTACTACCACACCCATTTTTAGTCCAATACCTGTAAACTTTACACCATTTCTGTGTTTGCTATGGTCAGTTAGCTGTAGCCGCCATCTTGAATCGAGTTGACTCTTAGAAGTAACCAGGTGTCTTTTTGTAGCCATTTTGTCAGATAAAAAATATCAGTGAGGCTAAAAAGTATTTTCATCTTGATATCAAAATAAAAATAATATAAAACAAAAAAGGTACTTCTAAATATGTTAGATATTATAAATATAAATATGTCAGATAACTGCATAAATCTACCTCTAAGTATTTTTTTCCTCAAGGACACTTAACCATTTCATTTGAATATTACCTTCAAATTACACTGATTTATTTTTTTATTAATAAATATATTTAAAGTTTACTGTTGACATATTTAATGCAGCAACTTTATTTTCTCCGCTTTGTTCATATTACAACACCTTATGTTTGTGTATTGCAGAACCAAATCCAAAATGTGTTTGCACGTTTTGGATTTGAACAGAAAGGCGTTGAGAGCTTTTTTGTTAAAGATGCACTTTCACCTTCTGCCACAGCCCTTTAACCCTGTATGTATATTTATATTTACATTTTGCATCATTACAGTATCATCCTGTCTCCTACACAGACTTTTTAAATCGCAGCAGTGATTGCTTGCCATCTAACTTCCCCCCCTGTATCTAAAATATTCATACAAGAGAACAGATGGCACCCTTTGCTCTGCTTCCCTTTCTGGTCCTGTATACACTTTTATCTTGTTGGTAGGCTCACACAGCTATTTAAGTGTTGTTGTATGTGAGTGAATCTCCTCTTGTGTATCTGGGAAGTGCCTGCAGACCTTTTTTTTACTATACATACTCAAATTACCGCTGAGCAAGAAGTTTCACACTGCGCTTTTTAAACCGGCATCTTTTGGCTTCAAAGGCAGCACTGTCTGGCATTCATACTGGCCTTTCATCTTTTCAGAAAATCTCCACACCGCTCTTAATTTGTCAATCTTTGTTGGATTTTTGCCAGTAGGCGCCGCAATATTATGAGTCAGACGGTAATGGCTTTAAAATTATGAATTCACTTTAGTCACAAAAACACAACTCGGAACATCTCCCTAATTGATCTCATCTGAATTAAATTTTAGGCTTCAGCTAAATGGTGAGGATCTGAGCAGTCGTCACTCATTAATGAATGTGTAATCACACTAGTTCAGACTTTTTAAAGATTAATGACTACAACTGAATAAACTGGCGTTCCCACAGCATCATAAAATACATTCACACACACACACAAAGAATATTATGTGATGCAGAAGACACACATGCTCATCCGTAATGAGAAACGTTGAAAAGTCTGCTTTTTAAAAAATAATAATTTTTATACATTTACAGATCACACAGCTTTATGCGACAAAGCTGCATAAGCGAGAGGGGATTTTATAAATGTTTTCTCACATTAAAGGCACTAACTTGGAACATGCTTGAAGCTGTGGTTCCTCACTTGCTGCCTGGTGTCCCCGGATGGATTCATGAAAACAAAAGGCAGACAAATTAGAGAGATTGAGAGAGACATTCATTATTTTCAGAAACAACATCTGTCTGAAACGTTTAAACATGACTCACTGACTCTGATGATGTGAAAAGCACTGCATGCATTTCCATGCGGCCTTACTATAAAAGGAACAGAGGTGCAAGATGCAGATGTCATAATGTATTAGTCAGAAAAAAACGACATATTAGGTATGCACAGATGGGTCACAAAATACTTAAAAAATGTAGGATATGATTTTAACACTGATAAACACTGAACGGTTTGTAAAGGAAAACTAGATGTTCAAAGATCAAATCTACTCGGAAAGTTTTGCTATATTTTTTACCTAAAAAAATACATGTTTCTTTTTAGCTCAAATGCCTGAACTTCAGTACTCCATTAGGAAAAAATAAACTAATGTTCCAACAGCAAGAGCAAAAAACATACCTTAATCATTGAAGCTACTACAATTCTCTACACGTCTGTTAATTATCATCATAAAGTCATTGATCTGTGTGTCTGCAGCACAATTATAAGCCATTTTACAGTCAAAGCAATTTATAAGGTTTGCTTTTATCAAAAGTAGCAAGCAAATCACACAAAACTTTTACAAACTACCAGAATGTTCCAGAGAATGTTTTTTTTTCATTTAACAATATGCAGAGCATGCGTGCAGAGCATTAATACTCTAAATATCAAACTATAAAGCCTTGTTTGATAAAGGAACTATATCCACTTCACTATCATTTGTTTAAAAAGGTAAATAACCAAGCATGCTCGAATGGAGGGTTGTAATATATATAGTAAGTTGTAAGTAATACAATATAAAAAGGTTTTAAATGTTTACCACAAAACTCATATTGGTTGTAAAAAGAGAAGATATATGCTTTCAAAAAAACGAATAGGTAACTGGCTGGTGGTTTTATTTTTTCACATTCTGGAAAATCTACTCAATTTGAAGGAATTTACAAAAATAAGATAATAAAAGCGATTTGCGTGAAAACAATTGCTCAAAAAAAAAGTCACTCTCCTTCGAGCCGGATTCGAACCAGCGACCTAAGGATGTCAGTGATTCCTCTACAGTCCTCCGCTCTACCAACTGAGCTATCGAAGGGAGATGAGAGCGATTTTAGGATGGTGGGTAGTTCACCGACCAAAATTGTCTGTAAATATGGTATTCTTTTGAGTTCATGCTATGTGTAAATGATACGTTTGGAAATTGTTTTTCCTTTTGTTGATTTAGACATTAAAACACACACACTACTGTCAATTAAACTGTTCACTACTGTTGTTCTGACCAACTAGCAAGTAGCTAGCTTTCCTCACCTTATCGGTGTAGCTAATTCGCGAACCTACGTCATGTGCGGTGAATAAACGTTTATTCCGTTCTACGTCTCTCGTCTTTTTCAGCTGAAGGTCTATAATATATAACAAAGACACCCTGCAAAACAGACGGCCATCTCTGTCATGTATATTTGTGGGTTTTCCTTGCACTACACACCACAAATGAATCCCGGATACCGTTTGGCGCCACCTACAGGAAACGGCGCGCAATGGTCTGTGGGAAAGTTTGGGAGAGGTTCTCAAACTTTTAAGATTGGATTGTTGCGCATCTTAAAGTGTTTCTTTAAAAAAAAAAAGTGTTTCTTTTAAATGGTGATGGACCAACACCTAATCAGAAAAATGACAAACTCGTCCAGAACTGTTACGCTGCTCACATGTTGGAATTACTGCCTAAATAAAAACCTGAATGTGCAAACAAGAGTTAAGGTTATGCAATAATGGCCTACTATATAAATACAATAATTCAATATATTCACACACTGTTTATCTTAGAGTGGCAAATGTTTTTTTTTTGCTCCCGAGATAAGTTGAAAGTTGTATAAATAGGAGGAAAAGTTGTTTGAATGTTTTTGTGCTTTTTTTTTTTTAGAAGATGCTAATTACATCCAACTTTGCATAACAAAAAATAATTATTTTATATAAACTAATTTGTAAATAGCATATAAATAGAGTTTATTTTATTTTTGTCTTTAGATGGAGATAATTATCACAAAACAGAGAATCCAGGTAAAAAAAACAAACAAATAAATAACTGTTTTTCACATTTTATTTTCAGTGTATAATGTTAAATAATAATTTATATTATTGTCTTTACATTTACAATTTCATGGATTTTGACTAAATTTAGTTACAATGAAAATAAAGTATCTGTTACAATCATGAAGCTCAGTAATTGGCTAACCTAAACTTTATAACATTCATAAAAAAGTTTTCTTAACATAAGGAATTTTCCTGTTTTTTATCCCCCTCTATTGGACACATATTGTAGTTTTGAAGCTAAAAGGCAGCTGTTCAATGTCGCCCTGTTCAGTTTCAAATATGGGCAAGGTAAATAAGGCAACACTTGACAGCAGTAGCTGCTAAAAAAAGCGATCTGACACCAACTGGGCTCACTCCTTCGGCCTACCTTGTGACTCTGAGTCTACCATGTTCTGTTGTTTAAACCGACTTTTACTAAATGCTTATTTAAACAGCTCTTGTGTAAATCTGATTTGGTGGAGTTGAAGCTTTCCTTTAAACAAGTTTGGTGCCATGGAGAACTTGGAGAAGCAGCTGATTTGTCCCATTTGCCTGGAAATGTTTTCAAAGCCTGTTGTCATCTTACCCTGCCAGCACAATCTTTGCAGAAAGTGTGCCAATGATGTTTTCCAGGTAAGACGGCTACTGAATTCTACTATTCTATGTTGTAATGAGTATTAAAAAGATCAGACTGTTAGTTATTAGCATTATTAAAAACTGTAGTTAAAATTTTCATAATGTCCAACATTTATATTATTTCTACAGCCAAATAATCACAGTTTGACTGATTGTGACAAACAGGTGTGTGTTAAGTTTCTTAACTTTATTTATTAATGATGAACTACATATTTCATGACTATATTAATGCAATGAATTACAAATAAAACACACTATTAAAAGAAATTAGCACTTCTTGCCTGCCAAACCAAATGTTTTACACAATCTATTAGAGTTTACGCTATGTGATGTGGATGACTTTCAGCTACTTCTTCACTAAAGTTTAGGTCAATATCTGAAAAATTAACTGATTTACAGACATTTATTAGACAGACAAATAGTCAGGTAACTACAAGCAGCAGGTGATAAAACATTGTACAGTGGGGTGTAAAAGTTTGGGCAGCCTTGTTAATTTTCCTGATTTACCTTTATAAATTATTGATTGTTTGGATTTGAAAAAATCTGTTAAATATATCATATAGGGCACAAACACAGTGATATTTGAGAAGTGAAATCAAGTTTATATGATTTACAGAAAGTGTGCAATAAATGGTTAAACAAAATTAGGCAGGTGCATAAATTTGGTCACCAAAAAATAAAACCTTAACTCAATATTTAGTAGATCCTCCTTTCACAGAAATAGCCTCTAAACACTTCTTATAGCTTCTAATGAGAGTCTGGATTGTGGCTGAAGGTATTTTAGACCATTCTTATTTAC
>JARVGW010000323.1:12102396-12114374 GCA_031762495.1 Anablepsoides rubrolineatus
CCAAACCAAATTTGAGTTCCAACAATTAGTTCTAAAGGTTTTGAAATCAATAAAATGACAAAAGTGCCCAAATTTATCCACCTGCCTAATTTTGTTTAACCAGTTATTGCACTTTCTGTAAATCCATATAAATTTCATTTCACTTCTCAAATATGACTGGGTTTGTCCCCGATATATTTTACAGATTTTTTTCATCCAAACAATCAATGATTTATAAAGGTAAATCAGGAAAATGAACAAGGCTGCCCAAACATTCGCACCCCACTGTATTTCCCTGGTTTCCCACACCTGTAGGACCGTGTAGAGTTTGTTTTTTAGAACTAATAATCCACTACATTACCATTTCATAGCTGCTCAGTAAAATCAGTTTTTTTAATTTATGCAGCACAGATTCCTTCCTTTATCTCAGCAAAGCCAAAGCACAGAGTTTTGGGTCTGAATCGTTTTTTTCACAGGCTTCAAACCCGTACCTTCCAACAAGAAGTGGCTCGGTGACATCAGGCGGTCGCTTCCGCTGCCCCTCCTGCAGACATGAGGTGGTCCTGGACAGGCACGGTGTCTACGGCCTGCAGAGGAACCTGCTGGTTGAGAACATCATTGATATGTTCAAGCAGGAATCCAGCAGGTGAGACACACCTGCTATTAAAAAAAGGGCTCTTTAATTCCAGCGGACACTTTCACAAGGATCAAGAGGCTGCTTATATTAGTCAGAGCCATCCTCAGGGGCAGAAAGCAGAGATAGTAAATGTGAGAGAGGAGGGACGGTGTGATGCAGGAGGTGCAGCGGTTGAGGTCTAAGTGCCCGTGGCTCCTGAGTCATTTTGCTGGAGTGGATTACAGGATGGTTCTGGTAGCAGTCATGTGCATGGATGAGTTATCCCGTGGCTAACAGGACAGCCACAAGGCTTGTCTGACATAAAATCCACAACACTTCAACTCACTGGTTTGATGAATATGTGTCACTCTCTGCTTGATCTTTTCTTCTTCGTTTGAGTTTCGCTTTTAGGGTGATTTTTATTTTCAAATAATGTCAAAATGTAGCTATTTTGCTATCGTTTTCAACAAAGTTCTAGAAGTTTCTGAAAGTTAGTAGGATATTCTTGGACATTTGAGAAAATTCTAGCAAAATCTAAAAAGTTCTTACTAGATCTAGTACAAGAGGACTTTTATCACTTTGAAGAAAAATACATTATATTCTGTTTAACGCTGATTTTTTTTAATGCACTACACATTCTTGTTTTTACCTAAAGAACTACTTGCGTATTTATCTATTTTTTTTATTAAACTGTAATAAATTGACCTCCCAATCGATGTGACATGTTGGCCCTGAGGCGTGGCCAGATCCAGAAGAGTTTAAATATGGGCCCTGACTTCCTGATTTCAGGGCCAAAATCATCTAGCAACTTACGGTAGATATTCAAATCTAATTCTGTATTTTCTCACTTGCACCAAAGTAAAAGAACACAATATCTTTCAACCTTATTGATTTTTTTTTCATAACCTTTATGGATATTTATTTTTAGGATGTTCTTGGGATGAAAATAGCACTAATAACCCCGCTAATAACCCTTGAACAAAAAGGAAACTTCTGTCAGCTAGTGTAAACAAGCTGGAAAAATAAGATTTTGGGGCATGGCCACTAGATATCAGTTTGCACCCACCTGTATGCTACTCAACACAAAGCTGATGCATCGATCACCTTTCTAACAGCAACCAAAGACGGATGAATTATCAATACACTGCCTAGGTTTGCAACTGTGACATTATCAAACTGGTGTCCCACGTCACATCAGTATGCAGTGAGATGAAGCTACGTCTGTTTTTATTGCATCTTAACAGCAGCAAGCCAGCACCAGAGAGAAGGGAGGAAATGCCCATGTGCGACGTTCACGAGGACGAAAAGATCAACATATTTTGTGTAACCCACGGTGTGCCCACCTGCTCCATGTGTAAAGTGTTCGGGGCCCACAAAGACTGTGAGGTGCAACCCATCAGCAGCATCTACCAGACAAAGAAGGTGAGGCCTGAAATACTCTCAGCCATGAGAAAAATGGTGTTTTGCAAAAATCATTTCTAGACTGATAGTTCAGATCTTTTGAAGTGGGATTCTGTGGATGATAGAAGGGGCCACATTTTTTTTACTGACACTACCAGAGAGCCACATAGTGCTGCACACTTACACAAATGTCATCAAACTGATATTAAATTTTTTTGTGTATATGTTTATTAAACCAACACACAGTGCAGTAACTTAACATTGTTCATGCTCAATAGCTTGTATAACAGTTGTACTCTTCTTTAAGAAGAATACAAAATGTTTGAAGTAAATAAAAAATAAACACTTGTTTTAGCGAGCTGAAGTTCAATGGCATAAGACACCTTGAGGTCAGGCTCCTGCGTGGTTCTGCTACAAAATCTCTGTTGTTTATGTACTTGCGACTTCAGTAAACTTCTCATATTTAGCTTTGTGCAACATGTTAAATTACATGTCACATATAAATCCTTCACAGCAGACAGCATCTTTAAGAAGAATAAACACATAGGATTGCCTTGAAATTCTGTGAACATATAGTACCAGTTCACCTGAAACGTGATTTTATCTGTCAAGTTTTCTGGAGATCATGATCTGGTGAAGCCTGAATAGGACCACATCATCCGCAAAAAGCATCCCCGAATAGGGATTAATTAAAAATGACATTTTTGTAATTTTCTAAATTTAATCTAAGAGATGTTTTAATTGCTTTTTAGTTAAAACATTATTATTAAATTATTTATAATTAAAAAAATAAATTAGTGGGGGGACCTCTTTGGCAGGCTGGACGGAATACACCAGCGGGCTGATTGTGGCCCGCGGGCCGCCAGTTGTCCATTCCCAATTCAACATCTAACTAGATAGACAAGCCAAGACCCAAAGAGAAAAGATTACTTGCATCTTAAAACAACTTCAACCTCAAAAATCTCACATTAGTTCAGACTATCTTTAAAGCATTACATCAGTGTTGATGATCCCTCTGAGTCAGGAGTTGATGTAAGACGGCAGCAATTTGGTTTGGTCTTAGTCCAACTTTAACTAGCCTTTAGCTCATTAATTCAGCCAGAATTAAATGATTTTTCTCAGAAGTATCTGTCTACAACAGGTAAGATATCAACAGTTTATAAGCTATCCACAAATGCTCACTACAAAAGATCTGAAGTTTTGTTTTAATCCAACAATCAGTCTGTCGTGTCTCTGTGGTTAGACGGAGCTCAGTGACGGGATTGCCATGATGGTTGGAAACAACGACCGGATTCAAGGCATCATCAGTCAGCTGGAGGAAGCCTGTCGAGCCGTAGAGGTCAGACTCCGACTGCAGCAGCGCCTGGCCGCTCACTTACCTCAATCTGTGCGTCCACTCACCTGGAGAGACAAACAGTACAAACTGCTTTAATGGCTCCTCATCAGGGTCACAGTCTCTGCTCTTTTCAGTGTCAGCTGTGAGGGGGTTACACAAAAGGAAGGAGAGGAAAATTGATGTTTCGGTGCCACTGTGTTCTGTTCCACTGACTTTATTTTTTTTTTGTGTGTGTTCCTTCCACAAATACCTGATTCTCGCTCCTCCCCTGTTGCACTGATGATGAAAAATTACAGCGTCAATGATGGGAGGAGAGAACAGGCAGCTTTCCCTTGGTTTGTTTGTCACAGTTAGATGTAGTGCAGAGAAAAATGGGCTGATTCCACTTCTCCATGTGTCCAAATTGAACATGCAGAATGAGTTTTGGTATATTGTTTGTTTAATCTGCATAAGCATATTTCACCCAATGCTCCATGATGAAGGACTACCTCTAAGTGTTCCATGTTCCTTGCCCACATGTGTGCTTACTGACTGTATCTTCCGTTTGTCACGCCTACATGCACAGGAGAATGGCAGGAGGCAGAAAACTGTGGTGTGTGAGAAGTTCGACCAGCTGTACTCTGTCCTGGAAGCAAAGAAACGCGAGATGAGTCAGAAGGTGACGGACGAACAGGAAGAGAAGGTGAACTATATTCGAAGCCTGACGAGGAAATACAGCGACCACCTGGAGGAAAGCTGCAAGATAGTGGAGAAGGGGATTCAGACGATGGAGGAAGCTGAGATGGCTTTGTTCCTTCAGGTCAGCAATGAAGTTTGCCGTTTGAACGTACAGTTAAAAATCTGAAACTAACTTTGTCTGGTCTCTTTCAGAACACAAAGACTCTCCTTAAAAAGTGAGTCCTTGTTTCTATCATAAGATGTGAACACAGCTTTGTTCTTTCTGTGCCCTTTAATAGTTTCAGAGACTTTTTTATGAATGACTTAACAGATCTACATCTGCTCCAACACTGTTGTGACGACGTCACACCTGATGTGAAAACTAATTCTGTGCAAAGTCGCTACCTTGTGCTGTGGCGTCCTAAAATAACTCGCTAAATGTGCTGAATGTCACAGATGTATAAATACATTTTTGAAAACGTGTTTAATTTAAACACATGAGGCTGGATTTTTTTTTCTCTCTCCCCTTTCTGAATGTGCAATATTACATCATCATCCACCCAGGATTGCAGATGCGTCCAGCACTGCGCATCTTGATCAAATTGAGCGAGGTTATGAGAAAATGGATCATTACAAAGTTGACTTCAGAAAGGAACGCAAGGCCCTGCGCACCATAGATTTCATCCAAGGTAAAATACCAGCGCTGATTAATGGCTGGAAGTCATCTCTGCTGCTTTATGACTTTTATTTGCAACTTCCTTCTTTCAGGCGAGGATGATGAGGATGAGGAGGCAGAGGCAAAAGAAGAGGCTCAGATTGTTTCAGCAGGTGATGTGGTTTCTGCCCCCCAGCATCATCCTCCCACTCAAACAACACCTTGATCAAAAACGGAGGGGGGGGACTGTTCCTCCTTGTTGATTCCACGTCAGCTGTGATACGTTTAGACTGTGAAAGCTGTGCCAAAACGAGACGCATGAGCCGAGAGGAGGGGAGATCTAAAGAAAGGAGACCGTAGCCCCCCATCAGTCCACATCACTTCTGACTGATCTCATTTCCTTTTATCTGATTTAATATTCATGTTTTTTAATTTGTCCTTTTCATTTTGGACAGAATTAATGATGCCGAGGTCGTTTCCCAGATGTGCTCATACATTTTTTATGTCGATGACCTTTTTTGCAACTCCTTGCTCAAACCGCATCATCCGATGGCACAACAGTCAAACTTTTCGTCACAATCACATTTTCTTATGAGTGCAAAGAAAAAAATCACTCTGGCATTTTAAGAATTTTCCTGCTACTCATTGCATTCTTTAGATTACAAAATATTCTTTACATTATCATTAAAAGGAGGTTTATCTAGTGCATTTCCTCGAGTCCTTCGAATAGATGGATCTTTGCCACTTATTCACTTCGTTGGCAGTTATCCCAGCTGGATGCATTTCTCAGAGAACTTTACCTGCACAATATAGACACAGGAGACTGCAGCGTGTTCTCACTCTGCTGGAACTTCATTTAGTTCATGCCTGACTCTCATCTAGTGGCGGCACAGCTTCACTCAGTCAGTTGGATCCTTTACAAACAGACCCAATGCGGTGCTGAGCTCCTATATTAAACAGAAGAGGATGACTCACTCCACTCAGTGTTTAAGTAGCCTGACTCTGGAGGTCAAAGATCAACACACACACACACACACATAGAGTATTTCACACTTATTATTAGTGCTGCATCTTTGAGACACATCTTGTTATAATGAGGACTGCCTCTTGAGGATTAATGTTGAAGAAGAAAAAGAAAAGCTGCATCCAGCCTGCGTCAGCTGGAGCTCCTAAAGGACGATGCTTTACATCTGATGCAAATATGTTTTTGTGTGTTTCTTTGCCATAAAAAAACTGTATTTTCTCTGCACAAAGTTTACAGTTTCAACACTGTTGTCTATTTTTAAATATCTGTTTTGGCCAAATGCAGTGAACCTGTTTACCGTTCATTACAGGATTATCAATGCACCTAAAAAGAAACACTATAAGTGTATTTTAATTAGATTAGCAATTTTATTGGTGTTTTTATATGTAAGGATATTGACAGAGAAGTGTAAGCATTGCTTATATTTGTTTTATTAAAAATATAGATGTAAGACGTTCTGTTGCACAACAGATTTTTTTTTCTGTTTGCACATAAGTTTATTAAAAAACATAAATATCATAAATACAGTGATTCATAGTTTAAAACAAAATACGAGCTTTTTTTCCTCATGACATTTTTTAAAACAAAAATATGCCTCCTGAAATATGAACTCTACAAATTTGACACCAACATTAAAATGACAGTTGGAGCATTTGTGTTTCATGTTTTCAGGTTAAAGCTATAAGTGACATGAAAAATAAGCAGCACTATTTGCACGTATGTTGTTTTTTTTTTTTTTTTTCTTGAGTGTGCTAATAAATGCAGAACCAAAGAAAAAAAAAAAGAGGAGAGAGAAAACGAAGGGAACTGAGATCTTTGGCGGGCTGGAAAGAGGTTTTCACTTCCCAAACAGCTCCATCATTCTTCTGTTGTTCTGCGCCTGCTGGGCCAGCTGCTCCGCCTTGGACATCTCCATCATCTCCCGCAGCAGGTGGAAGGTCAGGTCCAGGGAGATCGGCGGGTCCTCGGACCGTCTTCCCCGCTCCATGGACTCGTCGTCGCGATCCGCTAAGCCGCTAATGAGCGCCCGGATGTTCCCAACTTTCCCCTGCAAGAGGCGCCGCGTCTGCTGGAGCTGCAACGCTCTGTTGAAGATGGAAGGCGACGCGCCGGGGTACAAGGACGCTGTTGGGAAAGAGTTCGAGTCCCCGTTTCCCAGTCGGATGAAATACTCCTCTCCCAGGCGCTCCAGAATGGGACCAGACTCTTGTTGCTGCTGCAGGGAGTTTTGGGTTTGGGGAGCTGGGACGCGCAGGGTGCCGCCTGGGCTCTCAATAGCCCGACATTCGTAGCGCGGTAAGAAGGCAACAAGCAGAATCACGGTGGTTCCTGATAAATTGAGCTTCATGTCAGGATATCAGCTGGAATCTGAACAAGAAAGAATGGGGGGAAATGGAGACAAACGTTTTTGATCAATGCTCCTCTTTTGTAGTCTTTGTGCCAAATGCGTAAAAGTAGTTTTACGCAGCGCAAAGCATGTCTTTCAACAGTGGCACAGAAACGCAACTTATTTTTGGTGTTAAACATGTGAATATTGTATGATTCTTTGCCACTTTATTAAAAATAATAATGCTATACAGGTCAAGTGATGGAGTGACAAAATGAGGAATATCTGCGCGTAAATTCAGATTTGCGTCTAAAAGTGAAAGTGTTTTGCCTCTGATCGACATATTTGTGTAACTGCTAAACAAATTTGACAATATGTAAAAGGACAGATATCCAATTGATAAAGTGTGTATGTGTTTCTGAAGATTTGGAATAATCTAAGCTAAATTAGTTTTGAACAAGAGATGCGTTTTGATAAAAAAGGAGAGTAAATTAAAAAATACTATTACAACACAAATCTTTCCATACCTTCAGTACAGGTAGTCAAGTAGCCTACAGCGGTGTAGGTTGCCAGGTAATCGGTGAGATGCCGCCCTCCTTCACAGAAACACGCATATAGTTCCTTAAAGAGGAGAAGCTGAATGGGACTTATATAGCCGCCGTCACTACAAGTGCGTCGCTCCGAGCCCAGATTGAGTCTGCGCGTCCCTGCCTGGGTGGAACGTGAATGGACGCCTCTGACAAAGTGCTTCAGTTAGGATGAGATGAGTCATATGTGAGCGTGCGTGCGCGTGCACGGGCGTCGACCCCTGCGTTTTCAGTGGGAAAAAAAGGCCTATAAGTGCCACACCTGCCAGGTTTTTCACTTGGATGAGGTCAATGCAGGAAGTTTAGGGTCAAGTTTGGAGTTGGACTGCTTTTTATTATTGACATGTTCCAATATGCTGTTTATTATTAGCAAATTTACTGTAACTTTTCCCCCCGCAAAAAAATGAAACTTAATGCACACCTGAAGGCACAAAACTAACCTCCATTTCTCCACTTTGCACCACTACAAAGCTGCAGCTCAGCTGACCTGTGTTGCACTCAGTTAATGTTCATTTGCAAACACCTCAGGCTCAGAGAGGTGATGGCTCTGATGATTTATTGCTGCTGCACCTGCCACCACCTCTGCTGCTGCCATCTTGTTTCATTCAACCCAGCATTAAACCATACATGCTATCGGTAAACATCTTCAACTCCTTAAAAGCAATTAGATTTTCTGAAATGGAAGGTTATGAACAATCAATATCTTACCTGCTTTAGATAGCTTTTTTGAACAATCTCAGTTTGGAGAAATTGAATTTAATTTTGACTGAATCAAAGAGCCAGAGGCTGGTCAGTACAGGGCCAAGATATTGACATATTGATAGGTAGACACAAGAACATAACGAAGTTGAAGCATAAACTGCTCGATAGCCAACAAATCATCTCTGATTTGGAAAGTGTTTACTTCTTTAGTTCTTACCTTATTACTATCTTAAAATTATAATTTTTCTTAGTTGTAATTAAATATATGAGGCCTAAAAACTAAACAATTCAACAACAGACTAAGATATTTTATTTGTGAAAACATGGATTTTTGCATGATGAAGTATGTCCCCCTTAAAACAGCAGCTTGACCAATACTGATCAGATAAAATGTTTCCCATAACTCTACATCTGATCTGAACTACTTTTATGTTTTTAGTTCATTAGTTCATAAAAAGCCAAAAGTTTGCACCTTTTTTACTGTAACACAAACTCTGTGTTTGTTCTATTTTAAGAGTGTCATAACTCTCCCCATTAACCCTAAACAGAAAATGTGATTTTAAGCTTTGAAAAGTAAAGTTCTGGACACACAGTATGTTACAGAGGTTAAAGTGACTTAACAGAAACCTGCACTCAAGTAAGGATAACCAATCTGGAAGAGGGCTGTGGAGAAAATTTGATTTTTGTAAATGTACATGCAGAGTACAGATTTTTTTTCTCTCTCAGAATAAAAGCCATCTTCAAAAAGTCACATATTATATAAAGGCCATTTTAGTGGATTAGAGCGTAATTTGCAGCCAGAGCGAAACTGTTTCTCCTGCAGGGCTCGTTACTTTGTTGCTCCTCGAAGCTCTAAGGAGGAGGTGTCAAGTCCCATCACGAGAAGCACATGTTGCCTGACACACACACACACACAAAAAAAAATAATTTAACAAAAAGAAATCGCCCACAGATGAATGAGCGACTGCTCATGGTCAACCGCCGTCACCTCATTTTCAAATCATGGACGGATCACTGCCACAGAAATCCTCTCCTGTGACGCCGCGCCGGAAACTTGGGCTTAAAATTTTTCATCCCTTTTGTTTCCTCAATTACTGCAAATCTCCTAGATGAATGTATAATTTGGGGCCGAAACGATTCCTGAGAAAATTCAGAAATATTGGCACGTCTCTATGTTGGAGTGCATTCAGTCAGATTTACGCTGCAGAATCTTCGGCAGCAACTTGATGCTGTGAAAATACTCATGAAACTGCTACGTGAACAAATTCCCACAAGCGACAGATTTACTAATTGATCATTTGCCTTTCCGCCTATGATCCCAGACAAGCAGGGGATGAGTGTTTGTTAGTGAAATATCACTTGCACAGTGTTCTCAAGTGGATTAAAACGTGTTTTTCTGAACATTTTTACAAGCTCTGTTTGACCTAAACTATCCCATTTTTAATGAACACTTTCACTGCTGCTGCTGAAGTGGGTTTAATGACGTCAGAGCTCAGGGGGGTGCGGTGCAGGTCATTGCACCCCCCCAGTCCTCTAGCTCAGGTGTCCCTGTCTGGTTTATTGTCCAGCAATAAAAATCTTTTTCAGAAAAGAACAAACACTTGTAAAAGAAGTCAGATCTGGGCTTTAAGTCTTGCAAAAAACACAACTGTGGAACATTTTACAGAGATGACATTTCGCTTTTTTATTTAATATTTATTTTTAGCATTTTAGTTCCAACAAAGTCACAGATCACACACCTCCTTTCATGATTTAAACTCATCTTGTGCTGAGAAGAGATGGAGTTTTATCAGTTTTGTTCAAAGGACATTATGTGTGGCAGTGGGTGTAATATGTGATCATTTAATCCAGTTAATATACCCCCCCACCCCGAAAAAAATTAAGAAATAAAAGACATAATTTGTTCTAACACAAAAGAAATTAACTGGAAGATGGAACACAGAAGCAGCTAGCTCTCCTGTTGTCTTTAGGTACCTTTGACCTGATTTCAAATCTTCATGGTGCATATGACATAATTGCAGATAATGACATGCAGTGTTTTTGTCTGTTCTTCTCACATTATGGCTGTATTTGTTGAATCATGTTGTAATTTGTCCTAGCCAAGTTGTTGTGCACTAGGTAAATGCATACTCATGGAAAATTGAGAAATGTATTTTGTTACATCCTAAAACTGTTAAATATTTGTTATATAATATAATAAAAATCTTGATAAATGGAAGCCTTTTCTTAATTGCTGAACTGTGTAATTCTGTGAATTGTGTAACAGAAAAGGTGCAAAGTAAATACAAAGAAAACAGGAAAGTTGAGTAAATCACATTTAAAGCATTGCAATGTGTTTTAACTCCAAAATATCCACAATTGTCTTACAAAAGTAAATGTTTCAATAAATAAGCAGAGAGCATAACCCCATAACAACATTTGCTAAGTTACCCAGAAGTGCTCGAAGCAAATGTTACGGATAATTCTCAGCCACTAATACACCAATTTACACCTCAATATCTATAAAAATGACTGTGTTAAAGCCATTTCTGTGAATTAAATGTAAAATAACAACATTTCTGTCGCTGTTCCTGTGTTTTGATGTGCAGCTTTGCAGTTTGTGCACGTCTCTCAGGGGAAAGAAAAACTGTTCAAACTGCGTCGATTCTCCTTTGAGCCGTTCTGCTCCCACCAGTCCATCATGTATATGGTATGCTGTGGGCTCTGAGGTTTTCCTAAACCTGGATCAGTTTCATTTATAGTTAAACCTATCTAATTGAGGTTGTAAAAATGTTTTGGTACCTAACAAAGCAAAGAAAATGATTTTAACACCAATGTGTTGTACAGCTGGAAGATGGTCTGATTTTAGAACATGCACATCAGGTTTTTACTTTAAAGAGAAATAAAAATGTAGACTAACAAATTTCCTGTATATGTATTTTTCTTTTTTGTGTGAAAGCTAGGCTTTAAATCCAGCCACAATTTTGAACAAAGAGAGAGAAAACTTCTCTTTTCAAACCCAAATTGAGGATTTCTTTTTCTCAAAGCAGATAGTGCACACTTCGATCTAACAGCCCTGCTCCTGCACAGCACAGAACTGCACACATTAGAGGGACGTACATCTGCAGGTTGTTCCAGTTTTCTCTTTGTGCACAGAAAATTGATCTGAAATCACCGACGAACCACCCTTGTGTGTTGCTGTCTGTTTGTCTCCTCTCTCTGCCACAACAACAACCGTGGCTTTCCTCAGCTTGTTTGTTCCCCATAAAACATAAAACTTTTATAACACAAATCTAAATGGCGGTTGGATTTTTAATAAAGGTTACAATCATTTTCAAGAACAGCTTCGCGCTGCAAGTTTTTATCAAAGGTCTCAGAAACAGGAGCAGATGTTGCATTTATTTGGTGGCTGTGTTTGTGAGCTATTTGCCGTTTACAGCATTAAAATGACATCTGTTGTCAAAATGTGAATTTCAGCTGTACAGAAACATTATAAACGAAGTCTTAATAAACTTTATTTTTATTTTAAATTGACCAGTCCAAGCAAGTTCAAAACTGCAACCGATATAAATATATATTTTTTCTTAAAACTATGTTTTTAACACAGAGCCCAGAGTTTCTGTTACCTTTGGGACAGACAATAAAATATCTATCTATCTATCTATCTATCTATCTATCTATCTATCTATCTATCTATCTATCTATCTATCTATCT
>JARVGW010000323.1:12143519-12155298 GCA_031762495.1 Anablepsoides rubrolineatus
GATTTATATTTTGGCCCTTTAAGGGAAAATGATTTTAAATTTTGGCCCTCTCAGGGAAAATGTTTGGGCACCCCTGTGCTAGACTGTTGGATCTTTTTGATCTGAGCCAGATTTTTTTATTTTGAGTGCAGTGAGGAGCGTGGTTAGATTGTCATTGTTTGATGTTATTTCATAACATTCCCCCATGATTAAATCTAAAATAAATGCCCCAAACTAATATTTAAGACACTTGCACTTGATGCAAATAATTAAAAAAGCTCTGATAATGAGGTCAAACTGCTGCCTCGTCCATTTAAAGGTGTTTCCTTTTTCAGATGCCACACAAACTCGCTGCCTGCTCAGTTTATTAAACTTTGTTTTCAGTTTATGCTGATGAATAAATATAATATGTTTAGATAAAAGTGATAAAGTCAGCAAACATTTGGACTTTAGATGTGATTCTCTGGCTGAGTGTCTTGATTGATGGATGCTTTTTAATCTCTGACACATCACAGCAGTGAGGGGGGAAAAGGGAGGGGGGCTGAAGTTTCAGTCCCCATCTGTTGAGCAGTCACAGATTCATCTTTGTTCCTGTTGGAAAGTGGGGCACATGTCTCTTAATCTAAATAAAGGAGATGAAACGATGAGGCCTCTAAACCAGGGGCGGGGCCAAAGGGGCATTGGCCCCAGCTGAAATCTGATTGGCCCCCTGAAGTGCCTCTGTCCTGTCACTCGTGTCCTTTGCCTGATAACTAATAACATGCATTTCCATGTTTGAACACTAGAGGCGCCAATGAGTCAATTAGGAAAGTCCAGCATGAATCAAGCTGAAGCTTTCTTTTCTTTTTCAAAAGGTTTGAACAATACTGCAGGACGTCTTTCAACTGAGAAACAATGGCTGGATTTTCTCACATGCTGTGTGTTTGACAGTATTTTATCTATGTACAGTAAAATGTTGGTAAAGAAAACTTACTATGCAAGCTTTTCTTAATTGCATTTCATTACATTAAAAGTGTTTGAACATGTGTGACTGGTTAAAAACAACTTAGCAAAACCAGGGATTTTGTGCAAGGATGCAAATAAATTAATATATGAACACTGTGGCCCCTTGATGGCCCCTTATGCAGAAAAAAAATAGATCTGCCATTAAGTTTATTATGCTGCTGAGCTGAAAAAAAATGAAACGTCATCTTTTAAAATAAAATAATAAATGCTTTATTCTATATTTTCTGCAGAATGTGTGAGCTGTGCAGCGAGGAGGACTGGGGTCCAGCTGAAGTCAGTGCTGCAGCGGATCATCATCATTCTGCTGCGGCTCAGACAAGGTGCAGGAGCTGAAGCTTCACCATGCAGCAGATCTACACGCGCAGAAATGAACATTTAGAAGTCTTCACCACCGTTCTGGCTCCACAAGGTGAGTGGAGTCATGTCTGCAGTGACAATTCTTAAATATGTCCAGTCATAGATGTCAAAATGACCTCTGTTTTTTTCCCCTGCTGAGTCATTTCCTCTCTAAACGGTTAACAGGGAGATGTTGGTACAGAGCAGAAGCTGAAAAGGTATGTTCTTCTTTTTTATGTTTTTCTCATGTCTGTTAACAAAACATCTCTTTAACCGCTAAATGGATTTTGATGAAACTTTCAGGGAACAGTCACCAGATGTACATCTACAACTGATTAACTTTTGGAGTCAATCCAAGTCAATATGGCTGCCACAGCCAACTGACCTTTGAAAACACAAAAACGACCATAATTCAGTCATTTTTCTAAATAATGAGCTCAAATTTGATGTTGTTGTAGCAGAGAGTCATTCACAACACATATTTTACTCATTGTGAGAGATCCTTGCTTAGTTTCAGCATTAACTATCAGAGTCAACTCTGTTTGTCTGTTAGCAAAATGTTATTATTAATTAAGAGATTTTAAAGAAACTTTAGGGAATTTATTATTGGATATGCCTTTACAGCTGATTAACTTTTGGAGTGAATCCTAATCAAAATGGCCAGTGCAGCTAATCAGCTGTAGCTACATAAAAATGATTGTACCTCCGTCAATTTTACAGATATTAAGCAGAAATGTGATGCAGTAGTAGCTGATGGTCATCTTCAACACATACTCTGAGCTCTAATACATCCAGCAATATTATGAGATAGCACATAAAGTCATAATTAGATGAATTTTAGTTTAAAACACAAAAAACAGTGAGCACTGTGCATAAACGTCAGGCCTGCATGAGTGACTTTTTATGTAATGTAAAAGTGCAGTTCTCTCTCTGTTCTTTAGATGGTGGTGGTGCACAGCTACAGGCCCCACTGGCAGGACGAGCTGGCCCTGTCCGCGGGTGACGTCATCCTGGTTCTGTCCAGGCACGAGGAAGAGAGGTGGTTCGGGCGCCTGCAGGACGGGCAGCGGGGCTACTTCCCCGCCTCCTGTGTGATGGAGCTGAGCCAGGTCTGTTAGCAGCATGGATGTTGGATTGAGCTGCTGTTTCTCCTCAAACACATAACTTCAGCTTGGGTTTTGTTTAGAAATTAATCTACGAGTGTAAAAATCTAATTCACTCCATTGGAATTGCACTTAAAGTAAAAAATTTAATATTTCAAGGTCAAATTTATGCATTTAAAAGCAACATGGTAATTTATTATTAATTGGAGGTACTTTTTGTTTGGTGTTGGGCATGAACAGTTTAATTTGGGTTAAATTTATTTATCTCTAAAGCAATAAATCAATGAATATGTTGTCAAGCTACGGTGAAAGCTTCTCAGTAGATTCTAAGCTGAGTTTTCACAAAAACAAAAAATAAAGTTGTGTGCTGGTGTTCTCCAGCTGATGATAAAATTCACAAACCGTCTGCCTCCATTAAATGCATTTTAACCCATCACAACAAGCTCAAACATTTGAATATCTTCATTTATCGTGAAGAAAATGCACGAGATAGAGGAGAACATCAGAAACATTCTGCAGGTCATCTCGGGACAGAAGTGGGTGTTTTTTGTTTTTCCTTCCCAGACCAGCCGGCCTCCCAAAGGCCTCCGAAGGAGCTTGTCTCCGAGGACCCCAGCAGGGGACAATGAACGTAGCAGGTATGGAAAGCAAACACAGTGTCACCGCTCCACACACACACACACACACAAGCCTGCACAGCAGGTCCACGCGCTCAGCATCCGGCAGATGTTCCCCACATCCCCCCATATCTAAATCTCATCCCACTCTTCCCCGCCTAGAGACCCCTGAACAGGTGGCCCCTCTCGCCTCTCATTAGATAACAAAGCGCACTGATTGCCAAACCCCCACAAACACACATATACACAAAAAAAAGTCAATCACCGCTTCTTAAAGAATTGAGAGGCAAAAAATTAGTCTTCTTTTTCTGAAAATGAAATGAATTATTTGCAAGAATTACAATTATTAGACATTCAATCTGATCAATTAGATAAAATGCAAAATGTCTGATGGTTGTTTATAAATGGGCAACTTATTTTATAAAATATGTTGCAAAATGTGTTTAAACCCAAGTAAATACACACTGCAACCCGTCGTACAGCTCCACGCCTTGATTGCTGGAAGTGAAATTTAGGTCGTGAGGAATAAACAGGGCCTTTGTGTTTGTTATTTCCTCTTTGTCTCCCTCAGGAGGGGAGGCACAGGAGGAGGAGGAGGAGGAGTGAGGCTGGATTTTGGCCAGGCTGAGCGTGAAGGCCCCTTCCTGGTACAGAGACCCCAGAACTCCTTGCCCCAGCCCATGGCCTCCCACCCTCAGATACACAAATCTCTGCGTTTGCTCCGCAAGATCTTGTCCAAGTGCCGGAAAAAGAGCGCCTGCCTGGGAGCCAACAACAGGGCCTTCGAGGGCGACTGAGAAGCTCCTTTCTTCATCCTGGGTGGCTGAGCAGAGTTCACCTTGTAGGGGGGAGTCGGGGGTGTTTGGGGGATTAAGTGGGCTAGCTTCTGAAATGTGTCTTAGCCACCCTGTTGTGGACCCGTATTTGCATACTTTTAAGAAATTAGAGTGCAGAATGTAAACAACTGTGCTACAAAATTGTGTAATTTTTGTGACGTTGTGAATGTACAAGGTATTGTAATGACATTAAAACCCATCTCTGGCTACAGA
Source organism: Anablepsoides rubrolineatus (assembly GCA_031762495.1). Classification (NCBI taxonomy): domain Eukaryota; kingdom Metazoa; phylum Chordata; class Actinopteri; order Cyprinodontiformes; family Rivulidae; genus Anablepsoides; species Anablepsoides rubrolineatus. Next base: position 12,147,609 of record JARVGW010000323.1, read on the forward strand.
TTTTTACAACTCCCTCTCTAATAAAAAATGTTGGGATGTTAGGTAAAATGTAAATAAACACTGACAAGATGTTCATGCTGTAGTCACTAATGCATCCCCATACCATCAGAGAAGCAGGCTTTTGAACTGTGCGCTGATAACAAGCTGGATGGTTCCCCCTCTTCTTTAATACGAAGGACGTGGCGTCTGTAGTTTCCAAAGTTTCAAATTTGGATCAGTCACACCTCAGAGCAGTTTTCCCACCTCGCCTCAGTTCTTTTTAAATAAAGTTTGGGTCTTATGCCAAGGTGTGGCATAGGTAGTGTAGGCAAACGCTAAGGGTGCCGTCCATCTATGGGGCACCATAAATAGGTGACTTTAAAAAAAAAAGGTATAAAAAGGAGTTTTGAGTAAATCTTGTATAAGTTTTTCAGGACATGAACAGATGTTCCTTATTGCTGTCAGCAGATGTTGGCAGCTATGAGGTAGACTTAAATAAATTAACTGTTTTAATTGAACAACCTGGTTTCTGACAATAAAAAATAATGTCAAAGATAAAAATATTTACTTTGTAAATGTATGTAATTTGACAGAGATTTAGAAAACTGCACAAGGGCCAACTGAAAGCTTGCCTAAGCCCAGCCCTGGTGGTTCATGTATAGCTTCTTCTTTGCATGATAGAGCTTTAACCAGTGTTTGTATATGGCGTGGTGATCTGTGTTTACAATGATTTATAGAAGAGCAGATTCAGACACTTTTTAAGGACGTGCCAAAATAAATGTTACATGCTTGTGTTCCATTTAAAAAAAAAAAAGTCCAAACTTTTTCAGTTTAAAGATTGTAAACTGCTTCTGTAAGAGTCCTGGAGGATTATAACAAGATTAATAAAAATAAAAAAACCATCAACTACTGCTCAGGCCAAAGTACTCATCTGGGAAACACAAGCAGCTCTGAGAAGTCACGTCTTCTTCTGGGGTGCCAGCACAACATGACAGGCTGCAGATACAAACAGCAAACTCATAGCTAACCTTGGCCTTGAGGAACCCCCTCCTCCCTCGCTGCTTTGATACTCACTGTTGTATAATCCTTTGTTGCAAAAGCTGCAGGAGCCAGTCACTTTGGGGCCGGTGTCTGGGAGGCCCTTCTTGGACAGGAAAAAGTGTTGCAAAGATTAGAAAACGAGGAAACTTTCTGCAACGGTTGTAGATTTTGCACGCTTTTCTTTACTTTATTATAGCTTGTTGGGAATAGAAATCTCATTTACAAACGTGCAATGGCCAAAACTGGCAGCAAAACACAGTTTTAATTAAACAAACTTTAACAATAATAAAACGGTAAAATAAAATACACCAGAAGATATGATGTCTGTTTCTCAAACTAACTGACCAGTCTAACGGGGGCTTGCACATGCAGTGGAAAAAGTGACCCATTTACCAAAAAATAGAAAATAAAAATAAGGGACCAATTTTAACACACTTTTCAAGGCTGTTGGATCTCCCGCCTAAATGCCCCCCATCCCTGCTGCGTTGTGTTGGTTGCCTTCTAGGGGGCAGGGGAGGAGAGAGAAGTGGGGTAAATGCTTTGGGGTGGGGTGGGGGTGACGGGTTGCCTGCCAGATGACTGCTCTGTCAGCTCTATAATAGGCTCCCATCTGCTGTCTAGCATACACAAAGGCAAAGTGTGTGTTTGGGAGCGTGTGCACATGCCCACAAGTGTGTGTTTGGAGATAAAAGACAGGGTTTTGTGTAACGCCTGAGGCTTTGCTTCATGTGAAAGGTAGATGCAAAATTAAAAACAAACTTTTGCTAATCCTTATTGACTCGGTTTGTGGCAAATAAACTGTATCATGTCTTAACAATAGACCAGTTAGAGAAAAAAAATATCAGCTGTTTTTAGAAAACAAGCCAATATGCATTAAAATGATCGATTTTTCATAGTGGGGTTCTGTGGTTATGAACAAATAATATCTTACCTGTCGTAGATGGGTTTTTGAACTACCTCCTTTTGGAGAAACAGTTACTCATCAATCTGTTTAGAATCAAGCTGAGATCATTCAAAGATCTATCAGGTAAGATTGTTCATAACCTTTCTGCAAATGATCCAAACATGTCAATAATTCACCTAAACCTTAAACATATTTTCTGCTATAGAAGAAACTTAAAGTTGGAAGGTCCTAAAGTGGACACAGACTGATGAAGTGTTTATGTGTAGGCTGTTTATGAACACGTGCTGCAGGTCGTCATGTTCGCTACCTTCCCCCGTTTGGGGAGGAGGGGGAGGCAACTGGGTGAATGGGACTGTAAAATCAACAGCCGAAGGGACAAAGGACCCCAGGGGTATTAAGTCATGGGTGAGTGGGCCCCTTTAGGGCCAGCAGCTGACCCTGTGGAGAGGCCTCTTGTTCTGGAGGGAAGGGGGCTCGTGTCCCTGTACCTCAGGTCAAGTTGACAGCACACCAGACGTGTACATTCACTCGGACCGAGGCGTCATCTTAAACCATTCCATTAGTTTTATAGCTTGCTTTCATTGAACGGTCAACTCCACCCAGGGAGAAAAAACAACAACAACAAAAAAAGGATAAGTGGAGAAGGATCTAAATGGATATTTTCTTTCAGAAAATCACTTCCAAGAAATCAGCTTTTGGCAAAAACTCAAGATGTCGCTATACGCCTGCTGGGAGCATGTCAGAAACACTTAAAGGATCATCAGAAATCTTTATTATGAACTAAACCCTATGGAGTCATTTGGCAGAGAAGGAAAGACAAACAGGGAAGTCAAAACACCAAAAAAAAGTAGTGTAATAAATTCATTTATTTTTTTTCCCCAAATTAAGTACAGAGTTACAAAAACAGCTGGCAGGATTTAGTTGTTTTGTTTTTTAAATTACACATCAGTTACAAAAAAGCTGCAGAAAATAGCACAAGGCAGCGATTCGGCTTGTAAATGAACGTGAGGCGAACATCTTGTTTATTGCTCAACTGCTGTAGTATGCAACTACCCTGCATAAATACTTAACTCCCTTCAAACCTATGATGTTGCATGGCCACGTGTTGCAAATGGAATGTACAAACACAAACACAACACAAAACTCCAATATATACAGATCAGACACGTCTCAGACACCAAAACTTTAAAAAAACACATGATATATAGATGTTAATCCACTGTCCGTACCAAACACTCCTGATCTATCTGGCCAGGATTCCCTTTTTTATTCCCACTCCTCAGCTTCTTACTGCAGGATAATCCAGATCAATGCAGATAATACATGATGAGCGTTTACATCTGTAGTGCAGATTAGAAAAAGTGTTTCTTCACGAATCAGGCTTTAATCGTGGGAAACAGTGCGACACATTTCCTCTTTAGTTACACCCACGTTTGTTCCAAAGCAGGGTTTCAGTAGAAAGTGAGGATTTGGGTAGTTAGTTAAAGTAATAGTTCAGATCTTTTGAAGTGGAGTTCAATCAATCTGTTGGGTCACAGTCATCAGCCCAACAACTGATGATTTGTTGAAACATTGATGCAGTTGTGTTTACGCAGTTTGGCTTTAAAACAAGAAGTTACTCAAAGAGCTCTGAGCTGATATTAGGAACTATTTTATTACATTCTGGTGAAATCTGGTAAATTTTTATTAAAATAAGCTCTCGAAAAGTGTTTTGAAATCAAAGGGAGAAGCTGTATTTAAAGTGCCTGTGACATCCAATTTTTGTAATGAAAATAAAATGCATTTTTTAAAAGATAACATTATTGCAAATAAATAAAATAAAGCACGATGCCGAGACGAACAGTTGTTGAGATATTTGCATGTGAAGTAACAGCTACAACGGCTAACAACTCAGACTGTAGAGAAGAATCTGATATTTCTTTAGATTATTTTAAGTTACTAAAAGAAAGAAAAAGAGTTCAAATAATATTGTTTCAATAAAAAAAGTTCTTCTTTCTCCCCTTTGACGTCACTACTTTTTTCACTTTGTTTGAGCCAAGTTCAAACGAAAATAAACCAGTTATGTGACAAACTGGGTAAAATCAGTTGTATTATGCCAAGTTCCCTAAATATAAAGATGTTTTCTTTAACTTTTTGTATTGGAAGGATATGCATGTCCCAGGCACTTTACAACCATTAAAAAAGTAGCATTTGACTTTCTGTTATTTCAGTTAAGAACCTTCCTACAATATGATCATTTGCAACTCCTGTGACCTTAGAAGATTTATTTTACAGCATATCCAGGTTATAATTTTAACTGAATTACAAGTCAAAACTCTTGAAAGGCAAGGTTAAACTAATAAAAAGTGGGGAAATAATAATAAAAAAAAGAAAAACAGCTGGACTTCAATGATCGCTCAACCCTAGCAGGTACCCTTTGACAGAACCCTCATTTAAAATATCTGAACTATCACTTTAGGGGAATGTCAGCAGTATACAAGGAGGCACTGGCTGCTGCAGTCATGTTATTGTTTACTCATCTGTCAAAAACAAAAGTCTTATTACTTAGTGTATTTTAAATACACACGTCTGCAGCCAAACAGTAGAAAAGAACGTGAAAAAGGAAGCAGCGCTGACAACATGGAGAAAAATAAATCATCAAAAAACACACTCACACACAAACAAGAGCTACACCAAGAACAACAATATGTTTAAAATGAGTAAAAAGTGCAATTTGTCTGTGATTAGAGGTCAAAGATGGTGTCCTGCTACCAAATAGGAAAGTTAACGGATTTAAAGAGAGGGGTAACAAAAATGTCCTACCTACAAATAACAACAAAATGTTATTTTCTAGATCTTGCCTGATCCAGAGGAGAATTTAAAAAATAAAATAAAAACAGAGTAAAATTGGATTGTGTGGAGTGGATTTTTTCTTTGTTTTAACTTGATGTGAAACTGAATTGTAGCCCAATCCTGATTTTTGAATGACGATAAAAACTCTTCAATAATTCTTCTTTTTTAAAGAAATAAATAAATTAGTAAACATTAAATAAATAAAAAAAAATCTACAGCCTTAACATAAAAATCTAAATCCTTCTCAGCTAAATACTTGATGTTTGTGATCTAAAAAGAAAAGAGTAAAAAAAAAAAACTCAAATTTATTTTAGACACTAAAATGCTTAGAGCAAGTGTGATTTTTTTAGGCTGTTTTGTCAGTAAAGTTAAGCAAAAAACAAATCATGGTGTCCAATTTATATTAAATCTAAGCTTTAGATATGTCAGGAAATAAATAAAACAATCAGAAACAAACATTAAGGTACTCTTCCACATTTGAGGTTCTTTCACATGAATACATTCAACCGACTCTATGGCCTTGGAAAGGAAACGCTGTGTTGTTCAAACAGAAACAAGTGCTATCCAGTTCATGCTTATTTAAAAAAAAAAAAAAACTGCTTTTTGTTCCTCAGCAGCAAAATCAACTCAGTAGTGCAATACTGACAGCGTCTTTTCTTCATGCTCAAAACTTCACATCACCTTGGAAAAGTGTCCCCGTCTGCTATCACACAAAAACACCTAGCTGCATTTTCTCTCTCTAAATAAAAACCTTGATTCATGATATATTCACTACGGAGTGTGTCATGTTTAAAACTGATGGTGTAATTTGAATAGACTGTAACTATAAATGCTGAATGTGTGGTTTTTATCTGATAACAGCGATGGGACGGTTTAGCAAAACGAGCTGGAGGAGATACACAAGTAGCATTATGTTATAAAATGTCTTTTAAACAATATATTAAAAATATAAAACTCCAAAGCAGCCACTGATAAGTAACACACACACTATTTGCATGAACTACTAGAGAGATTGACCTAAAAAATAAAAGTGTTGAAAACAGTACCAGCAGACGCGCCTTGGTGGACGATGTCTTCGGTGGAGCGTTTCTGCTTCTCTGGATTGTCTCTTAAAGGACTCAGGGGGAGGTTGCAATCGTTGGACGGGTGTAGTGCTGCTTAAGGGGTTGGCATTAGAGCACGAGAGCCCGGGAGGTAGAGCCAGACGACGGGTAGGGGTTCAGGTACTGACGAGCCTGTTCTGTCATGATCAGCTGATCCTCAGTTTTCCCATAAACCACTGCTTCCCACTCGCTCACCTGAAAGTATACAGTGTATATGTAACTGAAAGTATACAGTATATATAACTAGAGAATCTGCATTTCCTGCAAAAATGCAGTGTGAATGCTTAATGCTGAAATAGTTTTGATGAAAAACTATAAAAGCATAAACTAGCCTAAAAACAGGTTGAAAAAAAGCTAAAATTAGCACAAAAACTGAAAGAGCATGTTTGGTGAATTAAGCATTGAGAAGCTGAAAGTATCAGAAAAAAGCTCAAATTAGCTAAAATGTAGCCTGGTAAAAACCAGACCCTTGTCCTTCCCTTTGCTTCTTACGAGGGTCTGGACTCTCTGTATAGAGAAGTGATTCTTGCTGGAGGCGTGGCCTCTGCTGAAGTTTAAAGTGACTGGATTGGTTGGCCACTACGTATGTCACTGTGAAGGAGGCTAAGCTAAGAGGCTAACCGTAAATCGTGCACTGTAAACAACCCTACAGAGAGGAGAGAAGTACCGAGCCAAACAAGACGGCTGTAAATGAGAGCTGCTGTAAAATAAATTACAAGCAGACACTCAAATTCTCCTGAACAAATCCTTGTCTATGAGAGAAATCCCAGACGAAGCAATGAAGGGAAACTAGAATTGAGCGGAACTGCGTAGGAAGGCAATGGCCAGCCTAGCTAAAATGTAACTAAAACGCAGAAAACAGCTGGAATTGACAAAAAAAAAGCCTATAGAAACATAAAAAGCTTAAACAAAATAGTAGGAAGAAGCTGAAAATAAGCACAAAAAGTTGAAATTATCAGAAGAATGACAGGAAATGTCAGAATGTAATTTCCTTTTGGGATCAATAAAGTATTTTTGAATTGAATTGAATGATAGCTAAAAATGTAGGAAAGCTCAAATCAGGCAAAAAGGAGGTAAAAGGAAGCTGAAATTAGTATAAAGGAGGTAAAAAGGCGGAACTAGACCAAAAGGTAAAACGTGCAATAACAACTTCTGAATATTTTCAAGGGTTTTTAAAGATGAGGACAGCTTCAGTTACCAAAGACCATAGTTAGAACATTTCTAAATCAATGAAATAATACAAAAATCTAAGAATGTGTGCCAAAAAATCTTATGAGAAAAAATGGATCTCAGTTATACATATTGAGCTACAACTGGGTGTCGTAGTAGCTGAGAGTGATCCCCAACACAAGATCTCTACAGCTTTGTTATACAAGGCTGCAGGCGATATGTATTCCTAAAAAGAAAGCTGGTTCAGGATTTTCAGTGCTTTAAACTGTACACTTTAACCCTATATCACCAATTGTATCATATTTGCTACACAGGATTCCTATGACCTCTATGACAATTTTTAAAGGGTCGGGCTTTAAAGGGTTAACTTACGCCACTAAATAACCTAATATTTTTTAACCTTCTTTTTCGATACTCTGAAATCAAAAGCAGGAGTCTTCACTCCTGTTCATCATGACCCACTGCCCTGCATGTTTCAGATGTTTCTCTGCTTCAACACACTTGACTGAAGTGAATGCATGGGTTAAAGCGAAAAAAAATCTTGTGACTGAATTTTTTTTCCTACCGCCACCCACATGCCCCACAAATCACTTGATTAAATAACTAAATTAGAGACATTATTCATTCATTTAGTTGCATCATCTTGTTTTTAAACTCACTG
>JARVGW010000323.1:12155398-12170723 GCA_031762495.1 Anablepsoides rubrolineatus
CCGCCCTGCTCTACTCTGCTCTGATTGGATAAAAGTGCGCTGGGGTTTGTTTCATTTGTTGCCAGTGGTGGCGCGTTCAGGGGTAGACTGGGCGGCTATAAGACCGCAACAGAAAACAACCAGAGTTGTTTTTTTTGTTTTTGTTTTTTCCCCCTCCCTTACAGATGACGGAAATCCGTCCTGGCCATGTTCAAAGTGACGGAAATCTGTCGTGGCGACGGAGAACTTTAAGCCCTGTGAATGAGACAGGCTTCTGCTAAACTTGATGACATTCTGAGCAGGTCATTTATTTAATATACCTGTGCAGGTTTCAGTGCTTTGATTGAAGAGGAAACCTTAGGCATACGAGGGCTGGTAAAGAGGCGAGGAAGACACCCAGAGGAGGACTCGTCTTCCTCAGTTGCCAAAGGCTGCCCACCCTCCTCTTCAGCAATCGGGAGGATCAGTGAAGACGAGCTCGTCAGCAGACTCTCCTCAGAAATCTGTCACATTGAAGTGGTATTTACAACAAAACATTTGGCAGCAACTTTGCTCTGAAGTTTGTCAGGTGAAGTTTACCTGTGCGTTGTTGAGCTGCTCCTGGAAGAGCTGGACATCAAGATTGTCTTTGTCCCAAGGGTCTAAAACAAGAGACTTGCGCACTTTTCTAGCCGGACCTTCCATCTAAACATAAGAGACAAAAAATTAACTAAAACTTTCTTTTATTCAACTTCAAATAACTAAAATAAAAACAGCAAAAAGAGTAAGACCCACATGATGTTTCCATGCTCTGTGGTCTGACTGGTAGTCAGTTTTGTGGAAGATGTCTGTTCCAGTCTCCTGCTTCAGAACCTCTCGAATGTCCTCTTCTAGAAGTGCCAATGGCTGCGGCTGCAAACACAACAAAACACATTAGTTAAAAATAATAAATAAATAATAATAATAATCAGCAACATGTTGAACTACACACACAAAAACCTGACCGCTTTACCTCCATCCGCAGCGGCCCGTGCATCTTCTCCTGGGCAGCCAAAGCGTTTTTAAATGGAGTCGGTGTCCTTGGAGTCAAAACTGCTGCACTTTTACGAAATTTGGGGGTCCTGGAACTACATAATCATCACAATTGTAGCAAATTCCTCCATAAAAATGGCAATTTCTAGCTTACTTCATTTCTTTACCCATCATTCTCTTTCTGGCGCTTAGGTGTGGTTTCTTTGTGGAGAGGTGTGTGGAGGGGCCACCTTTGACCACACACAGGAGTGGAGGTCAAGGTGGGGTCATCCAGACTCAGGTGCTCTGTTCCAGATATGTTGCAGAACTGAAAAAAAACAAAAAACCAGACATTAGTCCCATGACTGATCCAACATCTGTTTGGGTGAGGCGAGTAATAAAAACTGAACTTATTTACCTGTGAAGGTGTGAACGGCTGTGACTTTGTGGGAGTTTTCTTGGGCGAGACATTTTCCAAGAAGGAGGCGCAGGTCTTGTCGCACAAAGGCTCCCCCTTGTCTCTTCTCCTCTTCTTCCCAGCGGATGCCTGGGTGGGTTTGGATGGGTTGGTGCATCCCGAGCCAAAAGGAGCAGCAGCGCTCCCGTCTCGGCCCGAGGCGGCGGCGAGGGCAGTGTTGACGGTGAAACCCATTGAACTGTAAACGGTTTTCTCCTGCAGGAGATCGGTGTAGACTGTTGGGTTGTGCCTGGGTGACGGTGTAGTGTTGGGCAAATCAAAACTGGCCACATTGTTCCACGCTGCAGGGTCCTGTCAATCAAAAATAACAAAAATCAAGGCTCATTTTACACTTGTGTTATTTCATACAATAGGCTTCTAGGGTATAGTTTCTTCTTCCATGTATTTGTTTTTGCAATCAAGCAACTTCTGCATCTTATTTTAAAAGGGGCAATAATATGTGTTTCTCAGACATATATTTAAATTCTATACCATAATAAAGTAACTATGTCACCTTCAGTTGTTATTAAAATGTTGTTAATATGTTTAAATAGAAAATAAACTTGACTTCTCATCATATCGGTTTCTAAACGCCTTGAAATTGGCCTCTGTCTCTTTAAGAACCTCCTTCTGCTTCTGTCCCGCCCATTTTAGGTGGGACAGAAGCAGAAGAACACACACCTGGTGGGTGTGTGTGTTCTGTGATGAGGAAGCTCAGCTTGGAGACACAGTCCAGAGGCGGAGCTGGTCCCAAAAGCTGGTTCTAGTCCCAACTAGTCATTTTTGCTCCCCTGCCTGGCTGCCTCAGGACACTACAGGATTTCTAAAATATGCATGATTGAGTCAAAGACTTTGGGCATGTTTTTGATGAGAGGATAACATTATAGCATGATATAAAACTCAAAAAAGTTGATTTTACATGATATTGACCCTTTAAACATAAAAATTCTCGACTCAGTCGGGAATACTGTGTTTCTATTTTTTTTATTTGTAAATTTTATAATTTTTGATTTATTTAATTATAAAAACAAATTAAGATCTTTTAAAACATTGTTCTCTTGAACTCCACTTCAGCCTATTTTTTGTCTTCTTATTCTACTTTTTGCTAGTGTCTTGTTAATGTTTGATTCCCTAATGCTTTGGTTTTGCTACATTTTGCTTTTATTTAATTAATGTTGAGTTAAACCACCTCTTCTTCCAGGGAGGCCCAGGTCAAGATGGTCTCATAAATACAAATCAAGAAGTATCATAAAAAAGTCTCAAAACAAGATAAAACACCAGAAAAATATATTTAGCATAAATGAAAACAGTACAGAAGCTGAGAGTGGACGTTTTCCTCATCTAATTTTTTCCCATGATTTTCCTCTTCTCCTTATAAGTTACAGTTCGTCTTGTACGCATATCATATCAGCACTCGTCATTTTAGGAGGTGGCTGGCCCGATTGCAGCGGGTAAATTGGTAAATTGAGAGCTGAGCCAGAAGACGAAGCTCCCGCTTCATTTTTCCCCTCATTCGTGAACATTTTAAATTTGTTGTAGATAAAACCTTGAAGTGCCTGTGACATCAATTTTTTTGTACAAAAAGTGAATGCATTTTTGGAAAAACATTATTTACATATTACAAAGCGAATTTCACATTGTACAGATGAACAGTTGTTGAGATATTTGCATGTGAAACAACAGGAAGTGATGTCAAAGGGGAATGTCAGCATGTGAATATTTTAAAAAAATGTTACCAAATATTTTAATATTTGAGATGAATTACAATCAACTTATTTACAATGTGTTCTCATTTTTAAGACTTCTGAAAGACTGATTTAAGCCCTTTTAAGGCTAATTAAGGCCTTATTTTTTTAATTCAATGACTTTTAAGACTTTTAAAGAATCTGCAGGAACCCTGTATGTTATCACAAGAAAACCGTCCGCTCTCAGCTTCCGTAAAACAATAAAAATCTAATAAAGCTACTGTTTTTAGCATCATCCGTGTTTTTGCTCATTTTAGCTTTGAGCTAGAAGTTTGTTAACTTTAATAGCAACACTTTATTTTCAACTTTTAGCTACCATTTTGCTCATTTTAGCTTCTGCTCTGATCGTTTTAACTTTCCAATACAGATTTGGTCTCTTCGTAAGCACATGCCGTCACTGCACTCTCGCCTGAAAAAGCTGCTTTTTTTCGGGTCGTTGCTTTCCATTACTCACTGACTCAATTAGCTCCATAGTTTCTGCAAACTCTGGGATGGTCTGCAGGCTGCAGAGCACTGCGCTGGCCTCCAGGGACAGGAACTTGCTGGGGGAGACAGGGAGCTGCGCCGGAGGCCCCTCTGGACCCCTCCAGGGTTCCCTCTCGGCTGGCTCCTCCAGGCCGCCGCCGCTGCTCGCGGTGAAGGTTTCATCTGAGGCGCTGCCTGACCAGGCTGGGTATGAATCCACAGAATTCACACTCTGAGGGGACGGCAGAGAGAGAACGCCAGTGTTAGAGGCAGGCAGGCTGGAGTTGGATTGAGGGGAAATGGTTTGAGAGGGAAATCACTGTGAATAACAGGGGAATGCTCGAATGCAGTGAATGAATAATTTCAGGCGTTGACAGGAAACGCAGCCTGGTGGAAAACGAGCATCTTGATGTATGAGAGTATAGTTGGGAGGTAAAGACAAGAGGGGAGGGTTACTGCAGGATGTGATGTGACTACAAAGCAGTTTCAGCCCAATCTGAGTGAGCAGGGAGATGAAGAATGGAGTTACTATAGCAACACTACAGCAATACAGGCAGCATACTTGTTTTCATGAGTATACACTGCAAAAAGCACATTAGCCATCAAATTAGACAAAAAAACAACAACTTATTTCTTACTAATTAGTCATTTATAGTATTTTAGATTCAAATGAGCCTTTTTACAGTGTATGCAAGCTACAAACACACGCACGCTATGCTAACTAACTGCTAACACACATTGTGAGTGTGTTCTTACACAGGAACCTCTGCACTGCATTTGTCGCTGGACTTCTCTCTCTGCTGACATAAGCAGCAGCTCAAGCTCCTTAATTCTTTGCTCTCTGTCAGGATCATCCAGGCAGGGCGGCTGGAATAAATAAACGTCAGGGAGGAGGAGAGGTCAACATGAAGGGAAAGAAAAAAAGAGTAAAGTGTGGAGAGTTGAGAAAAAAAAATCAGGGTAAAGGAGACAAAACAAGCACAAATTTACACACATCTATCATTCGATGTTAGGTTGAAAATAACGGGACAGTCAAGTTGTTTATTCGCTTGATTTGTCCAAAGTTAACAATCACAAGTATAAAGAGAATAAAAGGTGTGAAATGTTTTCTGTACTGGCATGCACAGGAGTTCAAAAGCAAAAAGACTCACAAAGCCAGAATTTTCAGGAATGTTGTCCATCATGTGTCCACTGGTGGGATCGTATGAGAAACCAGCCATCTGCAACGCACAGCATCGAATCAGAAAGGAGCACAAATGAATTAAAGCACCGTTTAGTGTGAAATGGATGAAAATGGACCTGGTTGGGTCCTGTCACAGGCAGAGGACTCCGGTCACAGTGCTGAGATTCTGTCGGACAGGCTTTATGGCGTCTCTTAGTGGAGGAGGTAAGCACTTTGAAGCCGTCCTGCAGGTAACCTTCGTGCTCCACTTTTCTCCTCATGGTGGAGTTCCAGTGGTTCTTGATGGAGTTGTCCGTCCTGTTAAAGAGAGGATGGATATTTTTTAAACGTCTTGTCCAAGGTTATAATAGTTTTGGATTTTTCATTATTGTTTAGTTTTATTTCATTGTGACTTTTTTCTTTTAATTCAGTTAGTTTTAATTAGATGGATTTGCTAGTTTTTTTTTTTAGTTATTATTGCATTTTTAATGCTTAGTTTTAGTTCAGTTTTTATTAGTTCTAGTATTAGGTTTTTTTTATAGTTTGAATAAACATATTTGCCAATGCATCCTCCAGCTTGTGATGTTCCTGGGAGTTAAATAACCAAAAGCTATTTGGTCGCTAGTTAAAGCAGTCCATAGCAACACCTTCCTAAAATATTTGCGTAACTCAATTTTGCCAACTAAGGACTTGGGCGATTATTTCAGGACGATGACAAAAGTTGTCTCCACCCTGGTGCTACCTGCTGCTTGTTTTTCACAGGAGCTACTGAGAAGCTAGCGTGTAGATAGTCATAGTTAGCCATCTTGTGTGAGCTTGATTCATGCAGTTTTTAATCACCTGTTTCCATTAAAAAACACTTGCTTTTATTTTTCTTGCAGTCATATTCAAAGAAATCCCAAAGTAGACGTTGCCGTTTTCTCCCAAATTTTGCTGTTATCATTTGGCAGACGATGCTGAACAGCAGCAGATTGTAAACAAGGGTTGTTACAGACCATGGAGGTGCTGTAAGCTGCCCACAGCTAACGTGAAACTACTCAATTAAAAGAGATCCACAAGGCTCAAAATAAATTGACAAACACTAAAACTAAAGATATTCTATCTATAAGTTAGTTTTAGTTAGTTTTGTAAAAAGATAATACAGTTTTAGCTAGTTATCGTTTTTTCCATTTTAATGGTTTTTATTCATTTTAGTTCACTAAAATGTTTTTTCAATTTCAGTTTTTGTTATTTAGTTAGTTTTAGTTAACTTTAATAACTCTGGTCTCGCCACGTGAAAGCAAAAAAAAAAACAACTGTGCTGAAGCGCTTACCGTCCAGGGAGGAGTTTTGAGATCTCCGCCCAACGGTTGCCGAGCCGCTTGTGGGCCTCGTAGATGATTCGGTCCTCCTCCTGAGTCCACGAAGACTTCTTCACCTCTGGGTTTAGGTGGTTGTGCCACCGTTCTCGGCACTGCTTTCCAATCCTTCCCTGGAGGTGCTTCGCGATGACGGACCACCGCTTGGGGCCATATTTGTGCACCAGGTCGATCACCTGCACAAACACCGAACCGTGGCAGTAATTAGCCTTTTAGTTGTTTTATTATACTTGCACAGTCTAAAAATTACCTGGATATGGTGAGCTGCTGTTAGAGTTGGGTGATAAATCGATTTAATCAATTAATTAGAATTTGTCATTTATAAAGATTTAATTTTTTTCCCACCAGTGCACTCTTTGGGGCTTCTGTAGTTCAGAGGTCACACACCACCTGTCCTTCAAGACGCTCGTTACATTTGACAATATGGCTTCTAGCAGAGATGATCTACTTCCCAAAAAAGGCTCTGTTTCTTCAGTTTTCTGGAACTGGTTAGGATTTGCAACCTCAGACTTGGAGCAACAAACACCTCACTGCAAAATCTGTTTGAAGGTTCTACAAAAAGCAGGACTACAACAAATTTGTTTCAACATCTGAAACAGAGGTACTCTGTTAAGTGGGGGAAAAAAATCGATTAAAATTGGGCGAAAATCGAATTTGGGATGAAAAAAGTTGGAGATTTCTGTTTTGGGCCAAATTGCCCAGCCCTAACTGCTGTTAATATTTATTTTATATAAAAACGACAGTACAAATCTAATGGGTTCATTCAAAATAAACAACTGTGAATCAAACAGTTTTAGTAAAATAGAAAATTATTAATGGACTTATTTAGCAAAAACGATCCATTTGAGGAGTGCAGTGCTCAATCAAAAGCTAAAACAACAGCTCCTCTGTGACTAAATAAGGCGCTACACTAATAACTCTGGAAAGTCTGTGTTTCTTTAGGATGATGTAATGACTTTACACACACACACACACACAGACAGAAATAACCTTTAGTGGAAAGAGCTTGGACAAATGTTTTCTTGAGCGTAAAAGATACGTTGCATATTGTAATACATGTATTCTGTTCTTTCTCACCTTTCATTTTCCTTTTTAGTCATCGCTCTTTTTTTTATTTATTTTTATCCAGAACAGAAACTCCCAGCTCCTCTTACCTTCTGATCCTCCTCTTTTGTCCAGGGTCCTTTTACTAACTCTGGATTGAGCACCTTCTGCCAGCGGTGCTGACACTGACCATCTGTCCTCCCCTGTGACCAAAAACATGAAACACCTCATTAGAACCCGCCACACAAATAACTGTAGCTTTCCAAACACACGAGTTTTTGCAACTGGTAGAGCTTAAAAAAAAGTTTAAGCATTACGTCACGAGCACTTTCTACTTTGTTTCATGAAAATTTTATGCTTAATTAGTAATACTTACAGGGAAAAATGTCGCTACTAATTTCCAGGATTCAGTTCCATGTTGCTCAACATACTTTTTCAGCTTTTCATCCTTTAAAATACAAAGAAAAAAGGTCCTGTTCACTAAACTGGAAACATTTGATCCGATTTTAGAACGTCTGTCAGTGTTTGAAGTTGCCAAGTATTTTTCAATCCAGACCTCACGTGCGTCTCTGATAAGCTCACCTCGTCTCGTGACCACTTCACTTTGCACAGCGTCTTTTTATCTTTGCCATTCTCTTTACTCTCTGGATCTGTGGAGTTCAGCTCTTCATCCTCATCAGTGCTAAAAAAAGAATGTACGAGCAAAAATGCAGAAAGGAAGAAAAAAAGAGAGGACATTTTGTTGACCGAGTCATGAGAAAAAGCAAGTTTATTTTCAATGCAAATGTATGTATGGGAGTGGGAACAAGCTCAGCTTTTCAGTACTTGAGGCTGCACTGCAGACCTTTACAATCACATAAACAAACATGCAAGGCAGTTATTTTCCTCAGGTCTTGTATCGGAGTGTGAATGAAAGGTGTTTTTCAGAGAAAAAACTTGAATACAGCATTTGAACAGACATGGGGCCAGATGCCCCGAGAGCAAAGAAGAAGAAGAAAAAGCGACTGAATGTGGGACTCTGGCTGAACAGGAAGTAGGGGTGTAAGGTAACTGGTGGAGTGGGGCGATCTCATGTCAACAGGAGTCTTTCAGCTGTGGAAGTGCAAAGTGAGTGGGTGTGGTTCAGTCCACAAGGAAAAAATGAGGCTCTAATGGACTAGCTGTTCCAAACAAATATTTGAAAAACCCATACATGCATAACTTCCTGGCATTTAGTTTTAGTATTATTATTATTTTAAACCTGCTGTAATCATTGTATTATAAAAGTTATTTAGTTACTTATGTCTGCAAAATGCAAAGTAAGAAAAATAATGTTGTGCAAGTTGGAGTTGAACAATACAATTCTGTCACAAATAATCACTTTCAAATTTATTTATTACAAATCTGCTGTTACAACTCAGGTTTAGACAATGATTCTGTTCAAGTTTAAAAAACTAAATGTGTTGCATAGTTTATGGTCCTATTGCAACCTAATGACAAGCCTTGTCTTGTCTGATGTGTGCATTTTTAACCTATAATATTGTGCAGATAAATTGTATTTCCATTTACCTTTACAGCTTAAACTTGCAGGTAAAAATAATTAACATTAAACACATGAAGATGACGCCCACTCTGTTCAGAA
The DNA here is from genome assembly GCA_031762495.1 of Anablepsoides rubrolineatus. Lineage (NCBI taxonomy): Eukaryota > Metazoa > Chordata > Actinopteri > Cyprinodontiformes > Rivulidae > Anablepsoides > Anablepsoides rubrolineatus. Next base: position 12,164,220 of record JARVGW010000323.1, read on the forward strand.
GAGATTAACACAAACTCTGTTTAAGTGTGTTATTTCTATAAATTTATAAAGGGCAAACAAACAGATCAGATGTCAAGCGAGTTGTGACATATGTTATGACTCTCGTTAATGGTACCTACCTGCGTGATTTCACGTTGTCCATAACAGCCAGCAGTGGGACGATTGAATCTTAAAGACGAACCTATGTTTGGCAGCTTTGTAAAGTCCCGCGTCAATAAATATCTATCCATAGAAATCGTTGTCAACCAGTCATTGCGGGGTTGTTGCGAGATTGCCCTACTAGCCAGCTAGCTAAACTGAGTGCAGCGGCTCAAAACATTACTCTCTCCGGCTAAAAATCATTTTCGCCCGCGACAACACCTCCATAAAAATGCGCCACGGTGTCCTCTCTTGATACGTACCACTTAAAACGCGGTGTTATAACATAAAGATCTTAATTTGGGACGGAGGAGCAAACGCGTTGTTTTATTACTTGCCACCGAGCTGGTTAATGCATGCTCGTTCTCCTCTGCACTTTTCTACAGCGTTTGAGCGTTATGATGACTTTTTTTTTTTTTGTCCATCCCGCCGATTCTCGCGCCCAGCCCTCTGCACAGGCGGCTTCGTCGCTGATTGGTTAAGACGGGGCTTCTTAAAAAAAAGGAGTTAATACTTAAAACTGATTGGTCAAAATTGAGGCACAAGTCGCAACTCATTGGTTGAATTGGTTACAAGCCTTGCATTTTATTGGTTGAGAGTTTGAGAAGGCGGGCGTTCAAATTCACACGACTGTACTGTCATACTGTGCAAATGAATGGATCTTTTCATCAAGACTAGAATAAAAAAAGAGTGCAGAAACTTTTTTTGGGGCAGGAGTGTTTTTAAAAAAATACAAGTCCTCATGCAATATTTTATCTACAATTAAACATATGTAGTTTCTAGTAACTATTAAACCACACTTTCATTAATCATAATATGACACATTATTTGTAGCTCCTTAAAATAAACAATTAACACTTGGGTTAAAACGGCTAAGTGATATATTTAGTAAAATTAGGTGATGTTTGAACTTGGTGTCGTTAGAGCATCTAGTAAAAATATAATTCATCTTTGGCAATTAAGCAGCTCTGCAGACTGTGCTTTGCTGCCATCTTGTGGACATAACGTTGTAATATCCAACCCAGTCAGTAATTTATTCCATGAGATTAGATAATAATGATCCTATTAGTTAATGGGTACTGCACGCATACAGGCCAGGGACTGTTTTTATTCATTAGTGCTAAATTATATATTTTTAAATATAAATGTTACATATTGGACATTAGTTCACCGGTAAGTGACACTTTTTTGTATTATGATTTCCAAATGTTGATTTAATAACTGTGGAACACCGGAAATGCTTACTGTGTCTGTGAAAGTAAAAGTCTGACCTACTTCCAAGTACGTCATACAATCACAAAGACAATAAAAATAGATACTTTTATTCCCTTAAACTATTAAAAATGACTGCAACACACAATGGCGTGTTGAAGTTCCAAACGATGTGCAACGTGAGGAGTCAAGTGTGTTCGGGGATTTTATTTTGAAAATTAGAACCGGAAGTTCCAATGTTCCTGTATCATTTGACAGCAGTGCTCGTGGCTTCACGGTCGCGTGACGGTTTTCATTGGAACTTTCTACGGCCAGGAAAGAAAGGCAGCATTTTTTCTGCTTCTCCAATCTGTTGGACGTTTCGCACGAGCAGCGAAAAATAAAAACTTACGGTTCAGACGGATATTTATGAGCCAAGTCTAACGAAAATAAAATAATGCTATTGAGCGATACTCTGGATTTAAGAAAATAGACTGACAGCATCAAAATACCAGAAGGTACGTCATGTTCACATTCAACAGTTTACCTTGTTTTGTGTTTTTAAGCGTTGAGCTTCCTGATTCTTTGGATGTAGCATGTTTTGCATTGTGGCGTTTAATAATTAGCAGTCGTATAACTTCCTACTATGGCACAACAGTAAGATTTCCTTTAGGAAAAATGTGAAAAAGTATTTAATTTTGCTAACTGGCTAAGATGGTTAGCTCCTGGGACTCAGTTGTCTTTGGAGCTTCTGTATTTGGGTATTTTCTTTACTTTCGGGGTGCTTGTTAAACCTCTCATCTTGTTCTTGTTTTTATTTTAAGTGTGTGTGTGTGTGTGTGTGTGTGTGTGTGTGTGTGTGTGTGTGTGTGTGTGTGTGTGTGTGGTCAGCTCCTCCCTACTCTGGCTCTCATTTTCCCTCCCCTGGTCATGCCTGGGCTGGAGAAACTTTCCTGTAATACACGTGATCTGTGTTTAAATCTGCAGAACTTGCAGTGATGATTTTTTTCCCTCCTCGTTTACAATTCAAATATGCAGCAATATGAAACATGGTTCCATTTAAAACATGTTTATTTATAGTTTCCCTTCTCATTTGTTGTTTTTCCCACCTATTATGGAAATTTTATTTCCATTTGTAAAAACTTTAGGAAGTTTTCTTTTCAGCTGATGTCAGTGATTCCCAAACTTTACACCCATTTTCATCCATAAGAGATTTAAACAGATATAACCCCAATGTTCTCTTGCGAAAGTACAAAAATATTACACATAAGCCAAATAAACAAGGGTATAATAACACAAACGGCTATTTAGTTTTCATCAGTTTTCTTGATCGTTTCCCAACATAAAACGGAGTCCTGACAACAACCTGAGGAACCTTTTGGTTCCATTCGTCAGTCGTTGTTTCCCTGGGCAAGACATCACCCACCTTGCCTACTGGTGGTGGTCAGAGGTCCTGCCTCTGTCAGTGTACCCCATGGGCAGCTGTGGCTAAAGTGTAGCTTACCCACCATCGGTGTGTGAGTGGGTGAATGACTGAAGCGTAAAGCTCTTTGGAGTCCAGAGGGACTTGATAAGGTGCTATTTAGGCCATTTACCAATTTGTAGAAAATAATAGTTGGTAGACAAAACAAGCTGCCATATTTTAAAAGATTTTATGTGGGAAATAAAGCTTCCAGGCTATGTAGAATAAACAAAATAAAGATGAAATGTAAGCAATAGAAAAATAATTCACCCACAGACCCTTAAAATCCAAGATAAATGCATACACTTAAAAAAAATGTTAAAGGCTGAAGCAATATTTTAAATTCCCTCATTTTCTTTACTTATCATAGTATTATTTTGTAAAAGATAAAGTTGTATTTAATACATTGCTTTTTAGGAGCTGTCAGTCTGAGGTAACTGTGGTGGCATAGAATGCATCCATATTTATTAATACATAAACAAAAGTACTGTGCAATATCCTGAAACTTATCCATATAAATGTAAAACCATATTTAATACTCAGTCAGTAAGTGCTTCTATTAGTGTAGTAAAACTGGAAAATATGGACAAAATTCTGTCTGAATTATACCTAAACTCCAATGTCTTTTTTGCATTTAAACCTTTGTTTTAAAAGAAAAAACTTGTGTTCAAATCTGTACATTCATAAGATAGTTAAGGCTTTTAATGAGCACTTTAAATTATAGTTTTCAAAACTTAAATGAAAGCAAACAAAAATCTATTTTCAGATCTATGATTCAGACATGTTACAGATGCTCCCTGTTGTTTCACTTTAGTAACAAACACAGCCGAAGCTGTTGCAGGAGGACCATCGAGGGAAAGAAGTTAAAATGTTACACATAAAGCAGAGAAGCTGCAAAGATTTACTCCAGTAAGGTCATCTTGCGTTCTGGAAGCTGTTATATTCCAGAGCTGACCGTCTCGACTCACACTTGTTTTTAGGAGGAAGTCGGTGCTGCGTGCAGTCTGCAAGTGTCTGGACTCTAAGGTTAGTTTAAGGATTTGGTTCAGAGTGGAGGTCGGCTGCTTGTACCGGGGGTTAACCGAGTTCACACTTCTCCAGCTGCACTTCCTCAACTAGAGATCTGTCTCTGCTGCATTTTAATTAGCTGCTAACATGAGAATGGTATTAATAGTCATTCAGTTTTACTCCAAGCGTGACACTTATCTTTTCTAACTGTCCAAACGGTTTAGATTAAAACGTATAAATTAAAACCTCACTCGATCTTTTTAATTACCAATCAAAACAATTGATGGATTAAGTTACGTTTATATAATTAATGGCTTTCCTGTACTAGCTTTTTGAGTGTTTTTCCACCTCAAACCTTCCCAGCTTGCATGTTCACTTTGTTGCTACAAAGACACATGCCTGGCTGAGCTTTTTAAGTCAGATTTCCCACTCTGCTGTCACTTAGTTCCGCTTTGTTTTCTTGCTCACATTCCTTGACGTGTGTGTTACGAAACCATTCAAAAGCCCCACAAAATATCCACCAGCGAGGATGTTTAAGCTAAGCAGGAAGAAGGCTATTTTCCACTCCCGTTGTAGCCCGGCCTGTTTGTGCCTGTCCGTGCACGTTAGCTCATGTTGTGACGTGAAGCGCAGGGCTGGACTTAAACTGCGCCATGGGAATGTGGTTAACACTAATTTAGTTCCTTTTCCTGTGCTCATTCTGCTTGGCAAGATGTGTCCCTTGATAGTGACTGTGGGTGCGGTGATGTGCAGCATTCCACTTGAAGGAGTATCAATATCCGCTCACCAGTCGCTTTTTAGGTTATCACCTCCTTTCAAGAAAAATATTCCTGGAATGTTAAAAAGCGGGTCCTACTCAGCGGTGCTCAGAGCCGTTTAACCATGAACACAGAAGAAGATGTGAAACGGCCCAGGGAAGAGCTCGGATATCTTATTTATTGTTTTAAAGTTCAGATCTTTAAAACAGAATGACCCAACTTAGGCCTACTTACAACTGGATGACTGTTCTGACAAAAAAATAAAAAAATTCAACTTTTTGGAAGTTGTCACCTTACGCACTAAGATAATTTGACAAGCTTGTAATGGATTAAATTTGATAAAAGTGAAACTTTAGAGTCAAACTAGCAGCTTTAAAAGAAATGCTACTAGGTTGTCTTCATGAATGGAGATGAAAGTGAAACCACAACAGTTGGAGAGAGAATAACTCCGGATGCAGAGACTGCATTTTAAAGAGGGACGCTCCTCTCCTCATCGCCTCACCCTGACGTGAGCAGAATGACATACACCTTTAGGATGCATCCAGAATCAATGCGGAGGCTGAGAAAGTCGACACAAAGGTTTTTCGGTGTGTCCTCTCAAACAGTGGGGAGATTTCAGCTGCTAAACAAACAGGGCTGACCTCACTAAGATCAAACAATGGATGAGCCAGAGCTGCAGACAAAGAGCTTTGTTGTACATCAGACGTTATGTAACTCCAAGTGAAGGATAGGCTTCTCTGTGTGACAAGAAGCTTGACCACACAGTGCTAAAAATGTAACAATTAGGTTCAAGAGAGGTCCGTTTTGCAATTACATTACATCTGTTTTGTTACTCACCTGCACCATCAATGAACTTAGGTTAACGGTAGTCAGGAGAAGGAGTTTATTACACCTCAGCAATGACCTATATTTACTTTCTAGTAACACCAGATTCAAATATTTAAGAAAAATCTTTGTATTGATTGCAAAAAGGGGAATGTTACACACTGCCTGTGTTTGCTTTGTGTATATCAGAGTGTGTGAGAGATAGTCATGACAAAGTCACACAATGTAAACTGAGTACGTCCAAGGCAAAAAAAAAGCAAAGCAAACAACAACAAAAGGAAGACATGACATCCACATTCACAGGAAGGAGTAACCAGTTTGTCCAGTTGTAACGAGCCAACCTGCCTGCGCTCCGTGCAGCTCATTACACCACTTGTTAATGCTGAAGTCACAACAAAACTTTTCTTCTTTAAGGAAGCAAATGACTTTAAGACAAATGCAGTTAAATACAAGAACACTGGATCTTCCCTTTTCTTTTCCAAAAGCTTCCAAAAGTTGCTTCCTAACTTTCAAAACGTTGCCTTTGTTCTTGGTGAAACATCAACAATCTTTATTCAACCAGGCCTGAAAAACTTGAGAATCTTCACACTCAAACTACTCAAACTACTATCACTTCCAATAAATATAATGCTTTACATAGTGTTTCAATGTCGCCTACTGTGGTATTTACAGGGAAACCCCAGTTGTCCTGATTGACCAAAACCAAAATAAAGTTTGAATGACACATAAAATAATTATTCAAAATGAAAGTAACAACTTTACTTTTATTACACAGAAGAGAAGAGGCTGCCATGATTAGTCGATTATTCAACGACTAATCGACTATAAAAATAGTTGACGACTAATTTAATAGTTGATTAGTCGTTTTATATATATATTTTTTTTACTTTGTTTTTCTCTCCAGACTGCTTTGATACTTTCCACTGCCGCATCTGCCTTTCTGTCCTTGACACACATGTACAGTAACCGGGATCACAAGACATTATACAGACAGGCTCTGGTGTCATGGCTACCTGGCAATGGAGCTCAAAAGTGTGGGATCATTTTAAGAAAATTAAAGAAAACCTGTGCAATGCAATATCTGCAAGGCACTTCCACTGCAATTATTTTAGTTAGCATATA
>JARVGW010000323.1:12170823-12197385 GCA_031762495.1 Anablepsoides rubrolineatus
ATATGGTTAGATAATAGCAGCTGCATTCTGGCTTGATAAGCTGTATGTTTTATTTTCAACTAGAAGCACTCGGAGAGTGCAAACCTCCGCCAAGGCCAATTTCCCCCATCTTGCAATAGAGTTAATGCGCAAAAGGAGAGATGGAAACACATTTGCCGAATAAGTTCTGACTTACCGAACATTTAAGTAGGCAGCATGCGTGGGATTTTTTCCCGGTGGACTCGTCTCCCGACGTTATTCATCCACAAACTGTTGCCGGATAAAGCTCCAAAGTTATCATCAGTCAGATTCCATCGTGTAAAACGTGTTTTATCCCCTTTTGAGTTTTTAATTGTTTGACTATCTTAATTGCTGCTTTGTCGTAAAGTTTGATTACGACATGCATTTGCTGTGGCATTGTTTGGAGAAGCTTCTGCAATGTCACATGATTTATTTCTGTCCAGTGCTACATTATTTTTCACCAAGATCTTGTATTGATGATGGTAGAGTCTGACTGTTGCACAAAGCTTTCTCCAGCACATCCCAAAGATTCTCAATGGACTCTGTGGTGACCAATCCATGTGTGAAAATGATGTCTCATGCTCCCTGAACCACTCTTTCACAATTCCAGCCTGATGAATCCTGGCATTGTCATCTTGAAATATGGCCGTGCCATCATGGAAGAAACATCCATTGATGGAATAACCTGGTCATTCAGTATATTCAGGTAGTCAGCTGACCTCATTCTTTGAACACAAACTGTTGCTGAACCTAGACCTGACCAACTACAGCAACACCACATCCTAGACCTTAGTTAAATCCAGGTGTCAAGTTTTTTTTAAACTGGGCAATAGGTATATATATCCAACCTTTATTAAAAATAAACAAATAGAACACACAAGTAGATACAAAGGCCATTCAGTGGATAAAAGCTGTTAAATAATTTGGTTATACTCGTGTGGAAGGGGAGCTCTATTTGCTTTTGCTAGTACATAAAAGCCTAACTGGTTGCAGTCAAATGTTTTCCAGGATGAAGTGGTTATATATTTCATGTGGGACTCACATGAAATATTGAGTCGACGCACGGCAGGCTGATATCTGTGGCTTCCAGAAGAATCCCAGTTTCACTTCCTGATAACCAGAGTGTCTATTCTCTTTTTGTGTTTGTTGCAGCGGTGACCGAGCATGAGGATTGGCCAGCTGTATACTTGAAGCCTTATCCCTGAACACTCATTACTGTATGACTTTGCACGTTGGAGGCCGACAGATCTCAAGATGGAAGAGGAACCCAGCCTCCCCAATGTCAGCATACCCAGCCACGATGAGCAGAGGGACAAGAAGAAGCGTTACACGGTGAGTTCTTCTGTTTATGTGTTTGCTTTCAAGGAAAAGAAAATGTCAATCATATTAATAATTCTTTTTGTTGTTGCTGCTTTTTCAGGTTTACAAAGTGATAGTGTCTGTTGGACCACAGGAATGGTTCGTCTTAAGACGATATGCAGAATTTGATAAACTCTACAACACAGTGAGTTGAGGGGCAAGATCATTTTTACTTCTCATTAAACCGAGAATTTAAATAACTACAGTTCTCTTTGTGAATTAGTTGTTACATGATTTTCTTCCTGTTTTCTTGTTTGTTTGTTTTTTTATATCACAGTTAAAAAAACAGTTTCCATCCATGAATCTAAAAATTCCTCCGAAGAGAATATTCGGGGACAATTTCGACCCAGGTGAGTGTGTGCAGTACGCCACCCTACAGTGTGTCCTACCATCTAAGACAGACATTCTGATCTTTATTGTGTTTTATTTACTCATCTGAACCGTTTCAACAGACTTCCTCAGACAAAGAAGAGCTGGTTTACATGAGTTCATTAAGCGGATCGTTTCACATCCTCAGATTTGTGACCAGTAAGTGTACCCACGCTGACTTTATATGACAGTGTTTTCTACAGAGAGCTGATGAAATATATGTTTAGTTGGGCTTCACTTTAGATTTAAACTGCGTACTGCAACTTCTGACTGCTGCCTTGTTTTGTCATTCAAGTCTTTTTTTATTCTAAACCTTACAGTCCAGATGTAAAAAGTTTTCTTCTGATGGACAGAAGGAAGCTTTCGGATCCTTCTGAGGATGAAGATGACAAAGTAAAATCATTTTTATTTATATGTTTCTGTGATTTACAGTTTGATAAACCTCATTCAGCCTAATCAAATCTAGTTATTGCAGATAATTTATTATGTAAATGCAGCTGATGTGTCTCAGTTTGGTGGCTGATCTGGATCATGTTTTTCTGGTGTTTAACAGAGCAGTCCTACCTCAAGAAACATTAACCTGGGTCCCTCTGGAAATCCACAGTAAGCTCACCATATTTATGTCAAAAAATAAATCAATAAAGCACTTTTTTAAAAAGCTGATAGCTGCACCAAAGTGCTGTACAGCAATCCACAAATATCACAAAAACACAATAATTGCTAAAAATACATAATAACTTACAACCAACAATAGTAAGAATAGATAAATTACAATGACAGGCTTTACTTTAATTAAATGGCTTTAAATAAAAGTGAGTCTTAAAAAGCACTTTGAGATTTTCCAAGCTATGAGCAGATCTAATATGAATGGGCACAAGCAAAAGCACAATCACCTCTACTCCTAAATCTGGATCTTGGAACATCTAAAAACATCTGGTTGTTTGACCTCAATCATCTAGCTGAAGAGTGAACATGGAAGAGAATATAGAAACTTTAAAAACTAACAATAAAATCTTAAAATCAATTCTATGAGATACAGGTAACCAGTGTAATGAGGCCAACACAGGTGTTAAATGCTCATGTTTATGTTTTCAGTTCAGACTGAAGTATCCACAGACATTTCCCCCTTTTAGTGAAATTAAATTTGTGTCTATTTTATTTCAGGGCCAAGCCTACAGACTTTGACTTTTTAAAGGTTATAGGAAAAGGGAGTTTTGGGAAGGTATGTATACCCACATATTGTCTTCACCATATTTGTTTTAGTACACAGAAGAAAAGTTGTGGAAATACACTAAATAGTTATTTTTAGTTACTTATGTGTGATTTTTCCACACGTTTGATGTTTAGAAACTATTTTGTGTTTTCTTTTTGTTATGGAAGCAACAAGTTTTAGTTCTGCATGTCTTCGTCTTCCCATGCAGGAAGTGAGAATGTGGGGGATTACTATGGTGACTTCTTTCATGTAATGTTTGACGAGTCTTGTTTTCCCCTGCAATACAGGTTTTCCTTGCGAAACATAAACACGACGGAAAGTGCTACGCAGTCAAGGTTTTACAGAAAAAGTTTATTGTCAACAGAAAAGAGGTAACTCTTATAATGAGACGTGACTTTATTGATATCAAAACTTTGGTTGTGTCAGTTTGTGTCACTACTCTCCCTTTTGAATTGACTTTCTCATCAGCAAAAACACATCATGGCAGAGCGTAATGTGCTGCTGAAGAATGTGAAGCACCCCTTTTTGGTTGGGCTCTATTATTCCTTCCAGACCACAGACAAGTTGTACTTCGTCTTGGATTTCATCAATGGAGGAGAAGTGAGTGGTTTCTATTTGAATATGACTCAGATGGCTCTGCTGAGAAATGAATACCTAACCACTTTGAGTAAAATACCCAGTTTGAGTTGTACTCTTGCTAGTTGATACGTCTGTATGTGTGACATTTTTGCTCAGTGTGAACTGAGTGATGTGGACTTCCATCATGTGTGATCTTTTCTTTTAAACTGCCATTTGTGACTGTGTGAGAATGACTACAATAACTCATGAGCAAGATTACTAAAGAGAAATGTCAAATACAAATCAAGTTACCGTTGACATCTCCATTCTTTTTTTGGTGTTTTGAATCGAAATAAAAATAAAAAGGTTTCAGTGTATTCATGAAACGCTTTCATTTCAGCTTTTCTTTCACCTTCAAAAAGAGCGGACCTTTCCAGAACCCAGAGCCAAATTTTACATCGCTGAAATGGCGAGCGCACTTGGATATCTGCATTCTTTGAACATTGTTTACAGGTATGTTGGTGATTGATCTGGTTGTTAAATGTTTAATGATCGCACACAAAATATCTGGCGGGTATCAGCTGATAAGAACATCTGGGTTAAAAGTTGTGAACAGTTCTTTTTATTTATTTATTTATTTGTTTGTTTGTTTCTCTCAGAGACTTGAAACCAGAAAATATCCTGCTTGACCATGAGGTGAGTGTTTACACTTTCTTTATCATACCGGGTTAACATCATTTTCTGTTCCTTTTGCCCTAACCTTAAATTAAACTGTTCAAGTTGCATTTCACTGATTTCCAGTCAGATTTGTGACCACGCTGTAACGTCCAGCTGGACAGAGTGCATGTGGTTGGATTATTTCTGACTAATGATGGTTCCCCCCCCCCTCTTAAAAAGTGAAAGGGAACTGTGACCAGGACTGAGCCACGCTGCAGCCAACATTCCTGGCAACAATAGAAGCCTCAGTGCACGGGGATAATGAGCTGCTCTTATGGCACATGGTCTCTAAAAACGTTCATGTGCTTCTCTTTGAAGGGACATATTGTCCTGACGGACTTTGGATTGTGCAAGGAAGGCATTTCCCTGTCAGATACCACCACTACGTTTTGTGGAACCCCTGAGGTACGGCGTGTTTGCTAACTACCAGTTTTGTCCCTTGAATGAAACTTTTGTGTTTAGTGTCATGACATTTTGTTTATGAATTTTACTGGTCACATTATATCCCAACAATACTTTATATTCACCTGTATATGAACCATTGGTGAATATGTTATTAATAAAAGTATTTTGTTAATGTTTTTTTTTTTTTACATAAAACTATCTTTTTGTTTTTCTTGAATCCAGTACTTGGCTCCAGAGGTGCTGAGGAAGCAGGCGTACGATAACACTGTGGACTGGTGGTGTCTGGGCTCGGTTCTGTATGAAATGCTTTTTGGCTTGGTGGGTTTTACTTTGAATTGTTTTATTCTTAAATATTTGAAACTTAATCCGTCTCTTCACCAAATTCTGAATCATTTATTTGTGCCGCCACTCTCACCTGTTCATTTAGATGCTTCTGTTGTATTTCTCATGTCTCAGCCCCCCTTTTATAGCAGGGACACACACGAGATGTATGACAATATTCTCCACAAACCTCTGACAAAGCGTCCCGGTGCGTCCAGCGCAGCCTGGTCTCTCCTTCAGGGCCTATTAGAGAAAGATGGCATAAAAAGACTGGGTTCTGTTGACGACTTCGTAAGTTTTTCTATTTTTGTTCTGCACAATTTTTAAAGCTGTGGCTCCCTCTAGTGGCGCACTTGTAAATACCATAACATTCAGATTTTTACAATAAAATCCATTGTTTTTTGGTACAAAATCAACTTCTGATTGATCTATGTTTTGTTTCAGAATGAGATCAGAGCACACAGCTTTTTCTCTTCCATCATCTGGAATGATCTGGAACAGAAGAAGATCCCTCCTCCTTTTAAACCCAGTGTGGTAAATACTTTGTTTTTTCAGTAAAATATCATAGAAAACTGTGGAGCATATGCCCTAAGGAACAGGCAATATATTGCCTTTATGTTGTCAGAAAAGCTTTTATAAATACATAATTTTAATTATTAGTTTCATAAATGTTGTTTAAACCTATTATTTTTATTCCTCTCCCATGTGTTGGTACAGACTTCTTCTATTGATATCTCAAACTTCGATCCTGAATTCACTGAAGAGTTGGTTCCTAACTCCATCTGCTGGACTCTGGAACGTTCCATTGTCACTGCCAGTGTTATGGAGGCTGATGATGCCTTTGTGGGTTTCTCATATGCCCCACCTTCTGATGACTCGTTCCTCTATTCCTCATGAGGTCTTTAGTTGCCTTAACCATTGTAACACTTTTTGACTAAAGGGAAAAGTTTGTACAATGAAATGTTTCGTGTTCTGTGATGCCAAAGCACCCAGCGGAGAATAACGTGCACTTAAAACAGATTTTCATTGGAAGAAAATCTTTATATTTTACCAATTTGTATTTATATAAATACCTATAACAGATGCTATATTTTAGAATTTTGCACCATCTGCTTTATCAATTTGATTTCAGGTTCTTTAAAGTGCCTTAACTCTGTCCTTAATATAAATCAAGCAAACTTATGAAAACTTGAAAAGTTCACTGGACTTAAATGACAGAGTTTGACTGTCAGTTGTAAATGTTTGTCTATAAAAAAATGAGCATGTACCAATATTATTTACTAATCTGTATCTACATATTACACAAGACAACTGAATAAAGCAGTTTGGTTCATAGGTTATATTGTTTTTTTGTTTTAAAAAAAACTACCTGTTTTGGCTTTTTGATCACATAACACACACAAACACGTGTGATGGGCCAACCTATATAGATAGATATAGATGGATATAGATATGTAGATAGATATAGATAGATATATGTAGATAGATATACAGATATAGATAGATATATGTAGATAGATATGCAGATATATATATATATATGTATATGTATGTATATAGATATACAGATATATATGTATGTATATAGATATACAGATATATATGTATGTATATAGATATATCTGTATATAGATATACAGATATATATATCTGTATATAGATATATATGTATATATATCATCAATCATATATAAATTTTTTTAATTTATTTTTACATTATATATGTAAAAAAAAAAAAAAGATTTACATATATAATGGAAATCCTAGCTGTTTGTCTCTTAAAGTCTGCAGAGGAATTCAAACAAGCTTAATGCTTCAATTAAAAAAAAATAAATATATATATATATATATACACATACACAAAGGTTTATAGTAACTAAGTACATTTTTAATTTTTTTGAGGACTTGTAATTTTACCAAGTATTTTTTTAAATTGTGACTTTTACTTTTACTTAGTTACTTTTAAAACCTAAAAAGTATACTTTTATTTCTTTACTTTTAAGTTTAACACTTAGTTACTTGTTATAAATTAAATCTGTCTGAACTCATAATGAAAAGAGTTGTTTATGTTCTCTAAAACATACACATATTTTATTTTAAAGACATTGACCAATTTAATCAACTTAGTTTTGTGGAGCCAGTTTCTGTAAATTTAACAGTTTCTTTGTTAGAGAGTGTGGAAACGTACTTTTACTTCTACAGTTTTATGACTTTTACTTAAAAAGTTTTCTCATCAGTGACATTTATTTTTACCAAAGTCATTTTCTGTTAAGGTATTTTTACTTTTACTTAGTAATTTTTTTCAAGTACTTTATACATATTTTGCATCAAAGCATTTTATTTTGTTAGTATTTCCGGTAAACGTGAGCGATCACTATTTGGCAACCAGTTTTCTGTTACCGTGGCAACGGAAGATAGATGTATCAGTAAAGATGACTGAACTTTTTACTTTGAAAGAGTCCGTCTTAGTTTATTTAGACAGGAGTGGTGGTCTTCAGAAACTCGTAGACGACTGCAAACTTTTAAACGGTACCGTGTTTCCATTGTGTCGTAGGCTAAAATAAAAACCTCGTCATTTCACTTTTTAAAGCTAATTAAGGTTAGCCTATGTTTGCTCCTATAGACCCCCAGCAAATCGACGCAGTCTACAGGTTCAAGATCAGTGTTAATCCTTCTGATTTAATAGAACTGGATCCCGTCCTGGGCCACTGTGTTCTGCATGACCCGCTCAGAGCAACAGTTCTGTTTCAGTCCGTAAGTGGTTAATAATGTAGCAAACATTAGAATGTAGCATAAATGATATATTAGCCAAATTTAGTTAGCATGAACGTCCTGGTTGATTTGTCCACATCCAGGTTTGCTTCCTGGCTATAAAAACTCTTTCACTTACTGAAAAAATACAAACAGCGAGTCAGGTGAGTTATTTCGACATTTTTACCTAATTCGTTAATAAAGAGGAAAAAGTCTGAAGCGGGTTTAATTGTCTCACAGTAACATTTTGTTCTGGTATGTCACATTAAGGTAAATGTCACACTGACTTTTACAAACCTGCCTCCATTCCCCGAGTACACTCTGGACCTGTGCAGTTTCCCCCGTGTCTATGGTCCTATGAGGCCTGTCTCCATGGAGGGGGTGGTCATTGCCATGACAAGAATAACAAAGTACACCCAGGGAGCCAGGTTTCTCTGTACTAATGATGACTGCTCCTGCTCTACAGGTATATTTCAAAGTTACCTTTGTTAAGATGGTTTGATTTTAAGGAGCTAGCCATTTTGACTTTCTTGCAATTTTTATCTTCTTCATGACCCAAGGGTTTCCATAATAATTATATTGTATATTTCAAATGATCGTATGTATCCTGAACTGCTCACATTTTGTTTGTTATGCTACTAAAGGCCCTGTCACTCTAGACAACTTGTGCCAACTTATGAACATTTTAAAGACATCTACATTGAAAAAATCAACAGGAAGCTTCTTTTCGGCAGGTAAATAATGTAATTCGAACAAATTGATCAAATAACTTTTATTAGCAATTTAGACATACAAAATATTTCATAAGTTGGCGTAAGCTGTAGTGTGACAGGGCCTTTACACTAACCGACTGTACTGAATATAAATCAGTTTGCATCCACACACAACAGACACAAATTGACAAAAATAACGTAATAAATAATGTTTATTTGACAGGAAAACAATGTTTATCAATGGACAACAGCTGGGGCACAGGTCTCTGCTGCGGGTATTTTGTGGATCAAAAGCTGAAAAGTTTGGGAACCACTGGTCTAGACCAGTGGTTCCCAAAGTCGGGGTCAGAACCCCACAATGGGCCCTGAAACATTGAGGTGGGGTCTTGAAAAGATTTTCAGAAATAATTTCATTAAAAAAATTCTAATAACATTTATTTACCTTAGTTACAGAGAAGTGTGGTTAAGATAGTTAAATATAAAATAAAGCAACATATTTTGTTAATATGTCCTTGTTTATTTGATTTGACTTCAGTGTTTATCAGCCAAATATAGTTGGAGGCGCAGGTCTCTGCTACTGTTATTTTATTGGTCAAAAGCTCAAAACGTTTGGGAACCACTTCAGGGTTCCACCACATCCGAGTCCACGCACCTGGAGCCACGGAGTCGGCCACAGTGAGAAATGACTTCATCTGCATGATCTGCAGCTCCCAGCTGAAAGAGGACGTGAAGTTCAGAGTTTTAGGAGGTGAGAGTTGCGCATTGTGTTGGACCCTGTGCATTGTTGCATTGTGTGTGAATGTGTCGTGTTATTTTTGGAAAACAGACAAACAGCTGGTGGAGCTGATCCACGTTAAAGCGTTAGATGTTCTGAGAGGTCATCAGTCTGGCTCATTCAGATACCAATCTGTCACCCTGTTTCTGAGAGGTAAGTCTATGAATACATAGTAATAAAGTAGCAACGTATATATAGAGAAATAATCAAAATGACCAATATTATAAGATAAAGAGTCACAATGCAGACTAAACACCAGCTGTTCACATCAGTGACTTTCTTTTAACAAAAATACACAACTATCATTTTACTAATACAAAGCTGACGTTTCCATAAAGGTTCAAACCCAAATACTTTTTTGCATTTTGTGCTTCTTAGCATCACAACCAAAACACCTGCATCATAAAATGTGTGAAGACATGAAATCATTTTCTATTAATGTCTGAAACAATGCTACAAATTTGGTCAGTCTTCCTACCACAAACCAGAAATAAACATTTCAACAGCTTCATGTATTTAAGAGATAGTCGACATTAAATAAATCATACCAACGAAGGCCATTATTATCCTTAATATTGAGCTTTTGTTGTGCAGATACTAAATAGCTATGATTTTTAACGCTTTGTAGCTGATCCTTTTTAATTAATACTTTACTGATTGGGGAACATAGTTTGGTTAGGACTGATTAACATTCACTAATCATAGTATAAAATAACCCATCCTAATGTAAATTAATATCCTCCAAATAAAAGTGTATTATTCATTTGTACAGTCAGATTCTCGTCCTTTACACTCCCTCCCTGCTTACCTTCTATTCTAGTCACATCTGTTGTGATTAACCATTCATATTTGTGGTTTTCTAACTGTCTGCAACATGAACTTAGACAGAGTTTAAATTAGTATATTTTGGAACAACCATCTGTGCCTTATGGTAACATATTAAGCGTTTCTGTCCCCTCTAATAACAATGCCTAGGACCCCTGAGAGGTTAACAAATCTCAGCCCCAGGAATAACATATTCAGTTGACCCCGTCCTGTGGAGGAACTCAATACAGCAGGTTCCTGTTACTAAACATATGTTAATAGGTGCATGGAACACTCATTAGTTAGCTGTGCTGTTCACACACAGAGAATTCTTTGTTCTGAGTGCCTCGTTCTGTTTGTCTTGGCAGAGCTTGTTAGGGGTGTGCATGTTTCTGTTTCAGGGCAGCGGAGAACCACCTCTGAATGTTTTTGCTCTGTTTCTGTTACTCACGCACAGATGAGCTGTGTAACTCAATGAGAATCGGACGACTCTACAAGGTGATAGGCATTCCTGCTCTTGTGCATCAGTGGCCAAACATGACCTGGAGTGTAGAGGCAAACAGCATCCAGCTGTGGGAGCCAAAGGGTACTGCAGAAGTGACCCGACACATCTCTTTTCTGCTAAACATGGATTGTCCACATATTGATGTTTATTGTACTTGATCGTTTTAAGCTTATCTAAACAGAAATGATGTTTAATAACTCGCTCTATAGATTGCCCTGAAGTTTCTCCCAGATTCCAGCAGCTGTTGAACTGGACAGCATCTTCTCCCTGGAGGTTCTCTGCCATTGTAGCTCACTGCTTTGGGTTGGACGTGGCTCCTCCTGGTTTATACAACACACTGAAGCTGGGTCTGCTGCTCAGCCTGGTGCAGACCAGAACAGATGCAGATGATGCGTTTCACAGCTTGGACGTCCTCGTCGTCACAAGTGATCCTCTCATACATGACAGGTGAAACTCATTTCACAATCCTGGACCGCTAATTCAAGTTCAAGTACCTTGGTGTTCTGTTTGACACAAATCTTACTTTTAAGCAACACATTAAGAAAACTACTAATGCAAAAAAAATTAACTTAGCCAATTTTCATCATATTAGACCTTTTCTCACCACACGGGCAGCTAAAATGTAAATGCATGCAATGATCTTTTCTCATATTTCTTATTGTCTTACAACTTGGTCCCATACAACAGCAAATTATTAAAACCCATCAAGTCTCTTTTCAAAAAGACAAAGTTCTTGACAGACAACCATATCATGTTCATTACTGTAAAATCATTGATAAATACAAGATCTTCGAAAATTATCAAAGGTTCAGTGATTTAAGTCTTGTTTTTAGGGTCTTAAATGGACATGCTCCTCCACCTTTAAATGATTTTATTCAGAAATATACATCTAGAATAAATACTAGGTCTCAAACTAGAAGGGACTGTGTTGTTGCAAAACGAAGAACGAAGTTTGGTCGAAAGGTCACGTCTATCAGAGGAACTCTCTTATGGAATGATCTACCTCCAAATATCAGAGACTGTGGGAGTTATTCCATTTTTAAAAAGAAACTTAAAGTTTGGCTGAAAGAAAATCAGTCATGCATTCATCTGTAGCATAATTTAACTGTATACCTTGTAAATTGAGGAGTGTGTGTGTTTGTTGGGCAGTGTTGAGTTTGGTCTATTTTGTGCACTTGTATCTGCTCAGGACTACGGTTGAAATTTAGCTGTTGGGCTATTTCCGGCGCATTTATATTCACCAAATATTGATTAATGTGCATTGTCCTTTTAAATAAATAAATAAAATCTCGATCCACTTCAATTGGGTTTCATCCTGATTGAAGCAACTTTAATTTTCCTCTTTTCGTCAGACTGATGACATACAGCTTGAGTTTGGTGTGCCGTGGAATAAGACATCAGGCCTCAGGGGAGATGTTTACATCTCTGTCCAGAGACGATCACGGAGCAGGGACCGCTAACATCCACGCTGGTTCTGCTTTACTCGCGACTGGGGGCATTTGCATGCTAGGAGATCTGGGCTGTTATAAAAAGGACAAACTGGATCACATTCAGTCAGGTACAGAACTCAAAAAGAAGTTTCTGACAGCTGTAGAATAAAAGGATAATTTGACAAACTAGTGTAGCAGACCGATAACAGTATCTGCTACAGTATGTTTTGTCTTTGTTTTCAGTTCTGGAGAGCCACTCTGTGTCCGTGTTCATCCCTGGAAAGAAATACGGTGAGGATGCCGACCAGCAGCTTTCCTTTCCAGTTCAGTGCAGCTTTTGGGGCCTTACACGCTCCTCTCAGTGTTCTGGGAGGACAGACTCTGCTGTGCTGGGAACTGCTGTGAGTGTAATAATATTTAGGGTCATGCTTGTTTGAATCAGTGCTTTTGAGATGTAAATCTTATTGTGAGCAGGAACTGGGTCCTGTACCTGCTCAGTTTGCTGAAGCCTTTGGCCTCGTCATTCAATGCGGAGACAGGGTTGGAGAACAGGCCGTACGTGCCCAGAGTGTCCACACCCTCCAACAGGCAATGCAGTCTGGAACACACCCCTCCTCATCTCACTGGGAGTTCTCAAACCACGATTATAAAGAGGTTTATGACAAGATTTAAAGGTTATTTGCATTGCTTTGAAAAATAGAAAATGCAGCTTGTTATTCTCTCTGGCAGCTGGTGGCTTATTGCCAAAATTTGCAAGTGGAGCTTAGCCCCGAAGCAGAGAAATTAATCCACGGTTACTACATGGCGAGTCGCCGAGCTCGGACCCAGAGTCAGGGCGTCAAGATTTCTTTGGCTTCTATCAAACTACTGTAAGCACTTTTGACGCAATACCACTGCCACCCAGTAGATGGAGCTCTAACCCAGACATTGCTCCTAGATGTCCATTTATCACTGCATTATGACAATTGTTTACAAATCTCTTCCACTGTGGTGACTTTAATGTGGAACTTATATGAAAATAAATCTGTTTTCAGTAACTAGACAGGATAGGACAAGCTACATTAAGCCCCAAGTCTTAAAAAATATGGTATACATTTATCCACTTAGACCCTAATTAACATATGATGTATTCAACCAGATTTAAAAAATGGTTTTCAGTGGAGTAATTTGTATTTTGCAGGCTCTCCTTGGCTGAGGCCCACTGCAAGTTATGCCTGAGAACTCGAGTTCTGGAGGAAGATGCTGTGGTTGCTGTGCTCCTTTGTGAAAACTCAGTCACTCTCAAGCATGGTAGTTATTTATCACATCTCCTTACATGTGGTAGCACAATGTTGTAACCAAACCATTTTAAAAACTTGAAAATATGCCGTTTGTTTACATCTTCCATTCTACTGTTACAGCATTATCTATTTATTATAAAAGGCTATTACTTTTTATTGTGCATTTGTTTGTTCTTACAGGGGCCTCAGCTCTTATCATTCCACCCGATGCAGTGTTTCCTTGTGACATGGGAGACATGGAGGGTTTGCAGAGGAGAGACACAATCCTGGATGAGCTCCACCAAAATATTTTACGCTTCATTTATACCTATGCACCTGGAGCAGATACGTACATCACAGAGGAGTGATACATCATATTTGATAAAAAACAAAAGAGACCAGAACAGAATTTATTTCTTCTAAATTTTATTAGAGACAATCAAAATTTAGAGAAGAAAAGCTTAATAAATTCTACTTCACACAACAGAAACACATTTAAAATATTAAAGATGTTTTATTACATAATAGTAATGCAGTTAAAATATTTACATTGATATTTTGTGACAGTTGTGAAACAATGCAGCTGTGACCCAAGTTAACATGTGTTTCATACTTACCTTCCAAACAAGGCTGAATTTTTCTGACTTCATAACCTTGACAAAAATAAAAAAATCAGTAAATCAGTTAAGTTAAGCAGTATGTCATCTGTATGGTTATAAATCTGAGTTTCAGTTCAGTTTGTCACAATTTCAGCAACCCGTTTTAGTCAGATGGGTAAATGGCAAAAAAGTGAACTCATCATAATCAAAAGTGCAGTTTCTAATCTGAAATACTGAAAACATTAAACTTCAGAGGCTTTACTCACCATAGATGAAGCTCTAACATGCTACTTCCTGCAGAATGAAAAGAATTGATATCAGCTCAATTTCAACCTGTAATATTAGAAAGTAATTTTGGGAAAAAAAGGTCTGAAACTCTTGTTTGAAAATAAAAAAAACTATTTGCAGCTGGTACATCAGAAGTCACAATATCACCATGTTAAAGTCTGACGGGTAAACGGCAAATATGTGAACTCATCACTTCTCCAGCTGTGTTGAAATATTTAAACCTGACTTCTATCACATGGCATTTTAGTGACCTTCAAAATAACACCACTAAATAGATGTAACAAACAGAAGACAACTCACCTCATCAAAACAGCACGAGATTTATGATGCTTGGAAAACACAGGAGATCTGAATCAGTGGGGAAAAAATAGGCAAGTTATTTAAATAACTACATACTTTTTTTTATTTTAAATTTAAATATGCTTATGTTTCAGTTAGTCACAAAGTCACCATTTTATTGTCTGATGGGTAAACGGCAAAAAGTGAACTCATCATTACAGAAATAAGAACCAGAATAAAGCCAGAGGAGAAACACTCACATTAGCATGTAGAGAAGATGTGTGTCATTTTCAGTGATTATCCAACACCTCATTCCAGGTCCTGAAATGAGGAAAAAATACCATGAGAACAAATTTAACTGAAAACCGTGCCTTTATCTGAGACTTCTGATTATGGCTCAATGAAACGGGCATCTTCCACAGTGCTCTTGTTTTGCTTCAAGTGCTTTAGCTTACAACTATTCTCTTTAATGGAAGAGATGCCACCGACTTTGAGCTTGGATGATTAAATTGCACTGAATGGTTAGCCAATATAATGCGGACAGATGACTGATCACCTGAAGGTCAAAGGGTGCAGCCTAACACAGCTTGGAAGCACAGCCAACATGGCAGATCTGAGGGGCAGGTTCAACAGCAGGTCACAACCTTTGAAATGACCTCGTGTCCTTTGAGGGTGGCGGGGCCGCTTCTTCACAGTGAAATATTGGTGGGCCGGATTCTCTGTGACCGGGGTTTCAACCGATGACCTCTCAAAATCAAAACAGAGCCACTCTGCAAGCTTTATGACACAGGGGACATCATTTCCTCTTTTTTACCTGTCCAAAAAATGATTTATTGTTGGACTTCAGGGATAAGACCCGTCTATTCTCAAAGTCAGCGGGACACTATTCATCACGTAATATTAAACAGTAAATTACTTTGTGGACAGTTGATAGATATGTGGATTATTTTGTTTTTCCCTTGCATATTCCTTCAAATATACACAAGAATGTAAAAATATGATGTCCAATCAAACTCTTGGTGACCATGTGGCTAAATGACATGATGGCTTTGCACTACTCAATAAGGAGTCCAAGTAGTATTACCTATTTACTAATAACTTACAATTAAAGCTTTATTCATTATATTCAGGAAAATAGATTGAAGCAGGTTTAAATCCAGACTGTCCTATCCTGGTCCTAAAGTGCAACTATCCTGCATGTTTAAGGTTTTCCAGCTCCAGCACACCTGATCTGAATAAAAGGGTGATTAACAGGCTTTTTGCAGAACATGAGGTAATTCAGTCACTAAATCGGGTATTTTGAAGCACCGAAACAATTAAACTATGAGCATCAGTCTTTACAGACCTTCAACAGCATTTGTGACTAAACCAGTTTATTTAGTTGAGAAAATAGTGATTGGGTATAAATGATATTTTCTTTTCAAAAGATGAGTCTTTCATCCTGATGTTAGCCAGATGTGGAGCAGACTAACGCCACATCTTTTATAATGTTGCTGGCTTTTGTGAATCTAAAGTATTTGGTTAAACCAGGATACACATACCCAAGATCTGAAACGTTTTCACAAATCCAAACTTTAACGCTGGACTTGAACTGTTTGGATTGCATCAGATTCTGACCGCGTGGTGAAATCCTGACCCTCTTTCACATTCACACATGTATCAGGCTGTAAACTTACTTTAAAAGAGTACAAATGTCACCCTGCACTGTTGTAACTGATCTACATGTATTCGCTTTAATTCTCGAAAGAAAAAAGTAGTTTGACAAAACTAGAAGAAAACAGCCTAGCCACGCTCCAGGAAAACACGTGGCCGGGATGCTAACTAGCTATTTGCCAAATCCATACAAGGGTTGTTTAAGTGGAGAAAGAACACCACCTACTACATTTTAAGCTTAACCAACAAACACACAATGAAAATCCACTATAGCTCACCTAGAAATATTAGAATAGCTGCACGGCGGCACTCATGTTCCTCACACGACGCTCCACGTTAGAGAGAAAGAACTTCCGGTATCAGTCTTCTGCGCACCAGAGCTGCGCAGTGCACCACATGAAACCCACTGCAGACTTTATGCGCTTTCACAAGTGTCACAAAGATTCATTAGCTACTATAATTTCACCATTACAATAAAAGTATATTTGTTATGTTTTTATTTTCACTCACAAATTTTAGTTTGTAGTCCGATTTTTCTATTCAATACTCTTTTTCTTTTATGGGCTATTCAGATTAAAACATTTTAGGTATATCTAATTATCATATTGATTTCAATAGTTGCAATCAAATGAATAAAATAAAACAATTTATTGTTTTCCCCCACTGAATCCTTAAGAAATTTAAACATTTAGTATTTAGTTATTTAAAAAAATAAGTTGCACTTTTTATGTAATGTTTTTTTTCAAACACAATTTTTTTTCAAACACAATTTTCACATTATATATATATATTTATAAAAATGCAGTGTTGTAAAAGAAAAAAAAAGGAAATCAAACTATAGCATATAAAAAAGGAAATCAAATAAGATAAAAGATATATATCTTTTATCTTCCTTTTATGCTATAGTTTGATTTCCTTTGTTTTTTTTCTTTTACAACACTGCATTTTTATAAATGCACAGAATTACCCGTTGTTTTTGACTTTGTTATTGTGCAGACAGGTTTTTTTATGTTATCCCAAAATACCCAACAAAATATTAGCAGCAAGTAAATAATAATAATACCATTAGGCCTAAGCAAATAATTGCTTTTAATGTGACGTTTTTTTTCCTTGAAAATGCCTTTTTGTTAAAACTTTTGGAGACATTTTGTATTGTTCAGTAATTTATTAAAAAAAAAAAAACATTTACAAATCATGCATGTAAAAAACCCCGGAGGGAACATGAGATGAGGAGCTTCCATTGTGGCCTGTCTGACAGACCACTTCACATGACAGATGTTAAGTTATTCACACATGCATTTAGTGCAAATGTCTCCAGTCAAAGTGCACAGCTCATGCATGACGGGGCTCCACGGATTTTCTGCAAATATCATACCTGGGACATGTGTGGAGCTGCAGGATGCACACAGAACAAGCCAAAAACAACAACACAGAAACCTAAAACATGCATTTTTTAATACAATAACAATAATATATTAATTTACATCGTTTTCAAATTGTTGGGCTTCAGTGGAAATATACAATCAGATAATATAGACACGAGCAAATTCTCCCACATCTATAAAAGATTACTGGGAGGTAGAGGATGATGGGCCTTGGTTCTCTGATTCTGAAGGATTGCTCAGGAACTGCCCAGTCGCTCCCACGTACAACCTGGATCGCATGGGCCATTTCTGTGGAAAAACAATTTGATTTGTTAACGAATTCACCTTTACAGGCCCGGGGGTTGCATCACTAAAATAGGATTTTTATTTATTTATTTTGAGAGCATTAATTTACTAATTTCTCTATTTAATTGGCCCAAACCGCTACAGAGGTAAAAACTAATTTCTGTGACGTCATGTTTGTGACTGACCTTTACTGGGTGAAGGTAGCCGTCACCTTTCAGGGAGTGTAACGCCTCCGTTTGTTTGCTCTCTCCCTCCTCCGCGCCTTCCTCCTGGAGGGTTCGGGTTAAATGGGCGATATATGTGGTGGCCAGAATCAACACGTCCAGTTTGGACAGCTTGGTGTCCGGCGGCACCGACGGTAAAGTTTTTTGGAGCTCCAGGAAGGCGGTCCTCAGGGTCTGCACCCGGCTCCTCTCGCGCGCCGCGTTCGCCGCCGCCGGACGGCCTCTGCCGCTGAGCCCGCCGCTGCTGCCGCTGCTGCAGCCGGCCTGGAGCGCCCCTCGGGCCCGGTGGAGCTCCCGGCGCCGACCGTCCGGACTAGGGCTGGAGCTCGGACTGGAAACGGGGCTGTCATCCGCCGCGGTCCCGGAACAATTACCGCTGTCCATCAGGAGCGTCTGACTTCCAACCATAAAAGTGCGCCTACAGACCTGGAGATTGAATTAAAATTAAGAACTTATTTACCTGGCCAGTACACATTTTATTAAAGGTTATTGCAGGGAGTGTTTTTATTCTAGTCTATAACATTACATTATCTCTGTTTGTCATATATAATTCCTGGCAAACAAGTTTCCAACATATAAACTTCATAATAAAGTTTACCTCTTATATTTGTCTTGAAAAGCGTCATGAAGACAGTCCAGGACAGAGAAGGTCCTCCTCAGTGTGCGTTCCTCGGGAGCGCGCAGCAGCATCCAACCCCTCACCTGTGTGCGTAAAAGTCTCAGGAGCTCCTCATTTATTGGACACGTATTTTCCCCACTCCGACGTATAGTCTAATTAATCACTCCCTCACAGCGGAGAGGAGCTCTGCTCTTTGCTGGGCTGGTCCCTGTTTGAGGGGGCAGCGCGGGGCTCGTGCTCCCCCGCCAGAGGCTGGACTCTCTGCGGCTCTGACTCGGACGGCAGAGTCCCTCTCTAATTGGCTGTGAACCCGACACTGCTGCGTGTTTTTTTTTTCCCTGCGTGGGCCTATTATAAAAAGTTGGAACGAGAGGGAATTTGGTGAAAATGACCTTAAAGGAAGGCTTATTGCCCGCTGCTGCACTACAAGTTTTATAGCTTCAGTTTAGGTTGAACATCTCATGCAGTCAGAATGTTTGGAATGACAATCACACCAAATTTTATTTAGCTAAAAATCTGCAAAATTTACCAAATTTCAATAACTTTTGTGTTTTCACAGCTCACTTGGCTGAGGCAGCCAGTGCCAGTGGTGGGCAGCACTATATTAGTTGCACTAACCCAAATATTTAGGTCCCCTAATTCTAAAGCACTAATGCACTGAAAACATTTGCAAAAAGCTACTTCTAAAGCACGAATATAATCCAGTTGATCCATGGATCCATTCTTTAGAGTCAACATGAGACAATATTTACTGTTTGCAGAATATTGTCACTTAGTGCTCTTGGCGGGCCATGGGAGTCACCCGCAGGCCACATTTGGCCCATGGGCCTTGAGTTTGACACATGTGACCTTGTAGATAAGTGACATGCATATGAACAAAATGTATGGCAGCTTTCACCCTCAACTGAACAATAATGTTGATCAGTAAGACCTCAGTTAGTGCTTCTAAATTTAGCAAGTGCTAATCCACTAATGATTTTAAAAAATAGCAAAAGCACTAATGAAGAAATTAGTTCCCCTATTAGTGCTTTAGGGGAACTGTGCCCACCACTGTGTTCACCTAATGAATATCTCCTGAAATGTCAATAAAATCCCTTCAGTGCTCATGAAATATTTTGCTAACAGACAAAACACAGCTGATTCTGAATAGTTATTGGCAGGAATTTTAAATAAAGATCTTGTGCAATCAGTTGGCACTCAGAGTGTGTTGAGGGATCAGTCTCAGCTACTACCACACTAAATATTAGTTAGGTGAATATCTTTAAAACTGAATGAGCTGTCACAATTTTGTGTTTCTTTTAGATCAGTGGTGGCCACCTTGAATCTGATGAACTCCAAAAGTTAATGAGCTTTAGATGATCATAGATTGATTTCTGAGTGTTTTGTTAAAATCTATCCAGATGTTCATGAGATATTTTGCTAACAAACAAACACAGGCAAATAGATAAAAAGAAAAAAAAAAGAGAGAGAGAGATCCCGCAGCAGTTGTTGAAAACAAAGTGGCACGTGAAAGACGAGACGCAAAACATTTTTGAGCAGCTGCCAGCTCATTGGAGCAGCTAATAAATAAACCCGGGCGCTGCAATCAACAGGCAGGCGTTCAGGACATTTTTCTGAGACTCCCTAAATTAATCATTCTGATTTCCAGGGCTCCAGACAGAGATGTCGGCGAATTAATGAAAGGAATTATTCATATTATGTATATTCTCAGACTGCTCTCAGTAAACATTGTTTTTGTAAGGATGGAGTAACACTTTCGCTCGGGGCCACTATAATTAAAAAGTGAAGTTAAAGAAGGTTAAGTAAGCTTGTTCCCTTAATTATCCTGCATCTTTCAGGGGTTACACGCGCCCATGTGGCTCCTGAAATCCCATTCAGACACTTTGAAACAATTGCAGATAATAAATGTTTTATTCCTGCTGAGTCATTTATCAGAGTTGTTTGAATAGGAGCGCGTGTTGTTAGCTTTGGATAATGTAAAGACTTGTAACAAAAGGGCAACACGATCATTTAGTTTGTGCCACTCTGCATCCAACGCTTCACTTATTTACCCCAAATGAATTCTGAAGAAAAAACTCATAAAATATTACAGCTCCTTGCAAGAAACATTTTGAGCCGTGCAAATGATTTATGTCTGCAGAAACAATCAATTTAATCAGAGCAAAACCAGCTTTAAATACAAGGGAGAAATTATTTTTAAAGCATTATACTCTTAGGTTATTTATAGGAACTTGTTAAAATGAAATCATGACAGAGACTATTTTTAATTTTTAATGGCCGATGGGAGCCATTAATGTTTAATTTCTGAAAAACAAGTGTGAGCAAAAAACAGTTTGTATTGAGGGGTGGCCAAATTAAATTATAATAATAATTTCAGTGTGTGAATGGGTGAATGTCTGTAAGTGTAAAGAGCTTTGGGGTCCTGAAGGACTTGATAAAGCGCTATATAAGTTCAGTCCATTTACCATTTACCATTTACCAATTTCGACAAATTTGAAGAGTGTTTTTGTTAAAATGGTGATCCCTAATAATTATTACGAAATAATGTTTAGGTGCATTTTCTTATTTCAAGATAAAATTCCTGAATAAAAGAGACGTAAAAGTTGACAAAACAAAAGACAATAAATGGAAATAAAATAAAATATGAGGCTATATGTTTTTTCACTTCCTAAATTTGTTGAAAATGACAGGATCTGAAGGATCTATAACCATTTAAAAATGTATTCCACTGCATAGAAATTCTTTGTGTGAAGGTTCCCACACGGCATTGTTTTTTTTTAAACTCCGGTTCTTAATAATAAAACAAAGTCGGGGCAGACTTGAGTGAGGTGCGGTACTGACACATGGCTGTGGCCCCCCCCTCGGCACGCTTAGTGGAGCTCTGAATGTGACCAGGATGTGGATACTGACCCCCGTTCAAGTCATCTGGAACACAAACAAAGTCAGATGCACAGAAGAAATCCAATATTAGAAACTTATTTAAAAAAAAAAATCAAAAGGCAGCACATTATGCAACCTTTTCTGTTTTTTATTATTAGAACTAAAATATGATTTTGAGTTTTAAGGCAATAAAAGACTAGATTTAAGCTTTAAAACAAAACAGAAGGGAATTGGTAAACTGTAAAGTGAATATAAATAATAATCTGATCACTTACTTGTTAAAACATAAGGAACCAATGATCCAGGCAGCATCCGATTGTTGTTTTTTTTCTTCCGGGCTTCTTTTGATGTTTTCCAGTTAATAAGAAACTGTCTGGTTAACTCATTAATTTCCTTTCCATCAAGGACCTCTAAATAAATATTCATTTTAAAATCAGGAAAAAAAATGATTGTATTTGTTTTCATTTCTTTTTTTATCTTTACCAAAAAAAATTTAAAAAATGACAGTAATGAAATGTTACCGAGTCTTGTGCACGTTGTAATAAGTCTGTCTCTGTACTTTGGTTGTTTACACACAGGATTTCCACTCAGATCCAGCTGGAGCAGCTGAGGCCAGAGGCTGAACACATCCTCCAACTCCTGCAAACACACAGAACACAGAAACATCAGCTTTAACGTGTCGTGTTTGAACTGCTACCGCTTCAAACGGGAGTTCTCAGCGACTGAACGGGAATAAAATGATGCATAAAATAAAAGACAAACATGAGATAAGCCTTCAAAGACATGGTAGAAGTGAAGGTTAAAGTGAAGTACAAGGTCCAACAGAATGTGCATGAACAACACATCAGTCTGTTTTAATCAAGACTGTCGCCGGTGTCGTGTGACTATAAGTTTTCTCCTGGGGCAGCGCGAGGCTGGCTCCTCCAGCAAGTTGCCTGCAGTTGTATGTTTATCTAAAGGCACATTAATCCAAGCCTGGAAATATGAATACTCTCTGGACACGCTCTGATTGTTCATTGCCTTCCTGTCTTGGCCAAAGCGCTTCCACTTTTCCAGCCCGAGCTGCAATCAGTTCAGAGGGGACCCCTGAGCACCACGCGCTCCCAGGCTTTGATAAATGATCGTGTCAAGGCCGTCACTCAGAAGGCCCTCACTGAAGAGGAGCCCTGCGCCAAATTGCCCCCCCTCCACACGCGGGGGGTCGTGGAGAGCAGCGGAGGCTGGATACTCACTACGCTCAACTGGTTCTCTCTGGACTGAGCTAATGACGAGGCAGTTATGAGCCAGAGTTTGACCAAAGCTTCGATTCCTCTGTCCTCTCTGCCCCGTGCTCAGCTAACAGCCTCCAAAGATGCTCCCCCCATTTGTCACCCCGGCTGACTGCCTGTCATAATCTATTTTAAAAAATCCATATTGTTTCTGCAGGATATTTCACCAAATGGTGCAACTAAGAAATCGATCCTGCAGAGAGCTGTCTTTGCAGAATCAATGGTGGCAGACAGCTTGTATAAATTATAGGAAATATTTGCTAGAAGTGACACATGTACGACAATTACCTCAATCAACAGTCACAAAAAATATGTACAACTCCAGGGATGCTGTGTAAAAGGTAAATACAAGCTTTGTGCACTGATATGTAAATCTCATAAACCCACATTTTAGTATGGACCTTAGTAAATAAATCAGATGTTATAATTAGGAGTTTTTACCATTTTAGGAAAAATATAATGATAATACTTGAGGGCAAGTAATCATTTAGGATTGGATGTTATAGGGTGAAATTCTGTCCCATTATGGTCTAACAATCTAGCCATTCTACAGTCCTGGGTCTTTGCTGGACATTTTTTTTATTTTGCAGGATGTTGTTCTAAATCCTGTATGTACTCTTCTGCATTGACGGTGCCTTTCCAGATCTGTATGCTGCTCATGTACCTCCACACCATCAGAGAAGCAGGCTTTTGAGCTGTGTGCGTATAATAGGCTGGATGGTCCCTCGCCTCTTTAAAACACAGGACTTGGTGTCTGTGGTTTCCAAAAAGAATTTGTTTTCAATTCACCTGACCAGAGAACAGTTTTCCACTTTATTTCAAAACATTTTAAAATAGCTTTGGTCTAGAGAAGACAACAGCACGGCGCTGCACCAAAGGCTGTCCAAATTCAAAGACTCCTCCGATGCAGCTAACAAATGCATCTTCAATTTTCCACAATTTGAGGGACGGGTCTAATGGATCCTTCTCAGCACACCATCTCCCATAACGCACTGCGAGCCGACTGGAGATTTGTTTTCTGCTCGTAATGGCGGATGAAGCGAGAGAAAGGAGTACAGTTTTAAATAAAAATCTGGCATGTAAAAATTAAAAGTTTTAAGCGGTTGTGTTGTTATTGATTTGTATAGACATGCTGTTTTTATTATTCTTGTCAGAAATCAAACAAGGTGGTATAGTGAAATAAACGTGCACCTACAGCGGGTCCATTAGTTCTTCAAATATTGCCTTTAAGCTAATTTTGTAGTTTTATGATATTTGTAATACTAATATATTAATATTTTGTTCATTTCGATCTATTTTTGCTTCTATTTAGTGTTGCATGGTTGCTAGATGACAGGACGTATGCCGGGGTTAGCATGACCTAACATGTTTTACTTTTTGTATTAATAGTATTGATCACATATTTGCATACAAACTGATTTCTTCTGTGGGTATAAAAACAAAAACAAAAAAAACTATTCTGTTATGTTTGGTCACAATTTCAAAGAGCCACTGCAGAAGGGACAAAAGAGTCACATGTGGCCCCAGAGCCGCAGGTTGCAGACCCCTGCTTTAGTTGAACACCATCCAGGGATGGGCGGTGTTCAAATTCAGAGGCTGGGTCCTTCAAAGGACCTGGTCTACACGATGGGCCGGGTCCTTGGTAGACCGAAAAGATCGGAAAAAAGTGGTTGTGAATTTGTATGGTCTAGCTGTCTGCTTTATTCCCACCCTTACCCGTTGTTTACTTAAATATTCCAATTTCTTTCTATGATCTTTCTCTCAAATCCAACAGAATTACCTTTAAATAATTTGAAGACTACATAATAACAAGAATTAGAAAATAAAATATGCCTGAATAATTCAGTTGTACTAGTTTTTATGAAATTCGGTATAAACTATATACAATATTTTTTTTGTTTCCATGAATACAGTCTTTTTATTTGTCTTGATATGTATAATAATAAATAATACAATAATAATAACAAAATTTTTTAGTTTTATAATGTCATCTCCACTGACCGTAAAGGTTCTCGAAAAGGCCTCGAAAAGGCCCGCGAACCACCAGTTGATAGTCACAGTTGTAGGATGTTTTGGAACTCCGGACACATTTTATTAGTGAGACAAGGAGCACAAATTGCTCTTTTGATCGTAAAGGTTGCAGACCCCCTGACCTAAAGCTTCTTCTTTGCATGATAGAGCTTTAACCATCATGAATGGCACAAAAATGTGTTCACACACGATAATTTATGGAAATGTTCCTGAGCCCAAGTGGTGACATCCAAATCACATCTAATATTTACATTTTACAAAACAACATTTTTGGGGGAATTAGGACTGTATGTCAAAGAGGAAGCTGCAAAAAAGTCAATTAAAAAGTACTTTAAAGGGCTATTCGGATTATGCCCATTAAATACAATTTAACCTCTTTAAGTCATGGATTAAACCAAGGCCTTCACATTCAACTTAAATACGGAGTATAAATCTTGCATCAGACAAATTTTTCCATTAGGTGATATTCTGTTGGTTTAGGATATCAAACAGAGGATTCTGAGGCAAAGATGGGGAAAAAACTGCCTTCGAAGGAAACGGAGAAACTTGTGCTTGTTTAAAGCTGTCAGTGAGAAAAGTCCCAGGGGAGCGGCTCGCTGATTTGTTGAATAATTCTGACCCTTCACGAGTCCGGGAGACCTGGGAACCTCTGGCAGGATTTGCAGGATTTAGTTCTTTTCGGTCCTGTTCTCCATATCATTTCACACATCGCTGCAGAAAGCTAATGTTGACCTCATCAGCTAATGGATGGCATGTTGATTTTAATGTGTCGTGTCGGGCAGAATTTGCTCGACGTGGTAGTAGTTACTGCCTCACAGCGTGTGTCCGCTGCGATGCTCGAGTACAAGTCTTCTTTTTAAGTCAAGATGTTTTTCAAATTAAACCAAAATAATTTCATGCTTACCTCAATGCTGTGCAACTTATTATCCTTAGCAGAAAAATGTTGGAGTTCCTTCAGCACTGATAGGGCTCTGATATCGTCAACATTGTTGTCATTAATAATCAGGACACAAAGCGATTCCTGCAAAATAAAAAATCATAATAATGAAGAGAGAGGAGTTCAAAAAGGTAATTTATGACAGATTTATAGGCCTACATAGCTACATAGCATAAATGGTTATAGCTTAAAGTACAAAATAAAACAAAAAAATTCAGGAAATTACTGCTTATGTGCATTCAGAGGATTTTTTTAAAAATAAAAAAGCATCCAAGTAAAATTGTATTGCATTGTTCTGTTAAAATAAACTTACGCTTCACAGTATTTTCACTGCTTAAAGTCTGATTGAATAAAAATGTATTTGCATTTATTTTTTTTATTTAATCTCCTTTTAACAAGGGATTTAGGGCAGCAGTGGTGCAGGGGTGGGGTAACCAACTTGGGATCAGAAAGTTGCAATTTCGATTCCCCACCACGCCCCTATGTCATGGTGTTCTTGAGCAAGACATCTATACTCCCTACCGGCTCCCAGGGCAGCTTACAGTAAATAGCTGCCTGCTGCTCCACTTGGGTGCATCTCACATGTGATCAGTTCAATGCAGAGCACAAATTATCTCATTGTATGGGAACACACAATTGATGACAACATACACATCACATGTAAGTCCCATTGAGAGCACAAGATCTGTTTTTCAAGGGAGCCCCAGGCCTTGATGAGTTTTGGCGCACTGTATTATACCTCATTTGATATAAACTTTTGTATAGATAGATAGATAGATAGATAGATAGATAGATAGATAGACAGATAGACAGACAGACAGACAGACAGACAGACAGACAGACAGGCAGGCAGGCAGGCAGACAGACAGACAGACAGACAGACAGACAGACAGACAGACAGACAGACAGACAGACAGACAGACAGACAGACAGAC
>JARVGW010000323.1:12197485-12231669 GCA_031762495.1 Anablepsoides rubrolineatus
CAGACAGACAGACAGACAGACAGACAGACAGACAGACAGACAGACAGACAGACAGACAGACAGACAGACAGACAGACATGTTTTTTAACTTTTAACTTTTTTTAATGTCCTTGTATTTATATGTACCATGCACTTGCTGCAACATTAATTACCCTTTTGGGACCCAAAAAATCTGAATCTGAACCTAAAAGCACCAGCATCAAAAACAAAAAAAAACCTCTAACTTACAAAATTATACGTCTTCATTTAAATATATGTGTTACAAGAGCTACATTAAAAGCATCCTCGACACACTGCAGCTGCTAAATGTTACATTTCTTTAAGGAAACCTGAATGTTTAATTAAAAACATTTAATCAAATAAAAAGTAACCTAACTGTTTAAATATGTGAAACATTATATATTTAGGGTTTAATGTCTGTGCTCAACATTATGGGTCATACAGCCAGTGAGCGGAGAGTCCTGGGGTCAAAGTGCAACTTCTCCCCTGGTGCCAGCTGCTGTTTCTCCAGATGAAGCTCTCGCAGCTCATGGAGCTCCTCTAAACCCTCCACTACAGTGATTCTGTTCCCACCTAAATACCTGCAGAGCAAAGAAAAAAAAACACAATCAAACACAACGTTCACAGTAATAAACACAATACGAAACAACAAGGCGGTTGTCTGCTCACAGTTTGGAGAGTTTCTGCAGACCGTAGAGATTATCTATACGAGTGATGTTGTTGTTCTGAATGTACAGATGGGTCAGATTGGAGGCAAAGTCAAGGTTGCGGATACAAGTTATCTGGTTGTCGTACAAGTAGAGAACTGTAAGGTTCCTACACATGGAAAGATCTCCCTAAAAGTCAGGTTAAAATGAAGAAATTAGTATTTAAATTTAGAAACTACAGGAGTTAGGAGCAACGATGCCGACTACTCACAATGTCGTCAATATTCTTGCTGGAAAAGTGGAGGTGGGTGAGGGTCCTGAGGTAGTCTGGGAAAGAGAGGCCCCTTTTGTTTTTGAAGTGGTTTTTAGACCTGGATACCAGGTCTACGGTCAGACATACCATGATGGCTCGACACAGAGAGGATATTTTTCAGGGTGACCCACTTATTTAGCTCGCAGCAGAGACTCGTGCTGTTGGTTTGTGAACAAAACGGACAGATTAGTTGAAAAACAAACTCCTCTTGAAAATTATTTACTGTGTAAGCATTTGTTAGACTAGTACAAAACAAACTCAAAAAACTTATTCATGATCTCAAGCTCTGTTTAAAAAGGCTGAGGCTAATCTTAAAATTGTCCATCTAACCGAGTCTTACAATCTTATATCAGCCAACAAGTATTTTTGTTTTGAGGACAGACTGTGGGATCATTCATCTTAGTCTAAAATGTTTCCCAGTTTCAAAAAGACTTAGCGAATTAGTCTTACTGCACTGGCAGATTATTTCACTTAATTTGAGAAGATTTAGACCACATTGTAGTAATTATTATTAGATGGCTAACTTTTTTTGGAATTAGAGTAATAATTTCTCCATGTGGCCCGCTCTCTATTAATTTCTATTAATCAGATACTTAGACATTTTCACAGAGGTGTCAAGTAACTAAGTACAAGTACTTTGTTACTTTACTTAAGTAGAAATTTTGGTTATTTATACTTTAGTGGAGTAATTATTTTTCAGCCTACTTACTCCTTACATTTCAATTCAATTATCTGTACTTTCTGCTCCTTACTTTTTAAAAATGCAAAAAGTATTTCATTTCTATTTAACTTTGACTTGTTTTTATCCTATCTTGTCATTGTTCAGACAAAGAAATAAATAAGTAGAAATCTATCCAGATACATGAGCCCTTGGCTAAAGTGAATGTGATTGTGGTTGGATAAGAAGTGTAAATATAAACCATTCTGACAACCTGTTGGATTGAACGCACTTCATCACACCTGTATGACACAAATCACATTACATTCCAGCAGGACATACTGTAGCAGATGCATGGAGCCTAGAATAAAGATGATCGTGGCTGAAACAAGTCTACTCAGTTAATTCCTAATTTTTCAACATTAACATTTGAATTTAATATTATCAGTGTTGTATAAAGTACATCAAAGTGATACTTGAGTAAAAGTACAAGTATCTTATCATAAAAATACTTTGGTAAAAGTTAAAGTCTTCTCTAAGAAAATTACTTGAGTAAAAGTTTTTTGTACTCAAGTATCAAAAGCACATTTATGACTCTAAATCTACTTAAGTATTAAAAGTAAAGGTATTCAGTAAAAGTGAGCGGTTTGATTTTCCAAAATGACATTTATTGGGAGGTGACCTCTCCAAAAAAACATTTTTTCTAACAGCGTGCAGCTGTTAGGGGTTGTGTACAAGCTAATATGGTGTCAGAATGGTACATTTATACTTCTCATCCAACCACAAGCAAATTCACTTTATCCAGGAGACACAATTTATCTGTTTTATATATATAATAACAACTCAGAATAAAATAATAGTAACAATTTTCTACTTCTTACCTATTTTAAAAATGTAAGGGGTAGAAAGTACAGATAAATGTAATGAGTAAAAGTAAAAAGTATACTGAAAAATAATTACTCAGGTAAAGTACAGATAACCAAAATTCCCACTTAAGTACAGTAACAAAGTATTTGAACTTAGTTTCTTTCAAGTAATGAATGTGAATAATTTTGACACATCTGCACTTGACCCTACATTAATGCATTAAATTTTGCAGTAGCTATGATTTTATGTTGCTAATATAAAATATTTTTAGCCTAATTGTATATCATCACCTGCTGAGTAAACAGCTGTTTCTGTTTGTAGATGTAAGGAGTGATAATAATAAAAAAAAACTCATAAAAAGTTATGACCGAGATGATTTTTCCACGCTTGATCTCATGTTTATCATGTCGAGGTTACAGAAGAGAAGAGACACTGATCGATAACACCGAGCTGAACTATAGACAGAAACAATCGGCTAATTGAACTCACAAACACCCTCTGGGCCTCTGATTCCTACAGGGACCAAGCAGGGTGAGCACTTTATCACTGTCAGATAAAAACACGACACACACAGCTGCCTGTCGTAGAACAATACAGAGCTAATTAAAATGCGCTAGTTAGCATGTGTTAGCATGTGTTCGTAATGCAAACATTCGATAAGTTTCCTAAAAAAAACAACAATAAAAAAGATCAATTCGGACAATAAAAGCTAAAACAGTAACTTACTTCTCTTACCTGTTAGAATGATATGCGAATTACTAAATAATTAGCCAACTTAACAACTTTTAAAGCGCTTAGTTAAAATGAATAGTTTGGATGTTTGGGAAGAAGAAAGTGGTTGCTATGGAAACTACGGAGGCTGCGCAGAAGTCACGCTCGATAAACGTGTTGCGTAATAAAAATTATTATTACTATTATTTAAATGAAAATATTATTTTTCTTGATTTGAAAAGGATTTTTCCCCTAATCACTCAAAAACAATGTAATCAATATTTATAAAATTATCAAAAACAATCTATAACATATATCCTAGGACCTACAGGCTACATTTAAAACAATGATTTAAACCACTTTTACAGTGCAACAATAATGAAACCCAATGATAATGTTTATATTTGGCTTCCAAGGACACAGATCTTTTGAACTGACCTTGTCCAGTATTTCTCAGCCCATTTAAAGTTTTCCTCTTGACTTTAACTGCGTTTTTGCTCATCACTGCAGTTACCTGATGAAATAATAGTGTGCAGTGTGTGTCCACTGTGAGTGCCAAGTGGAGGACAAAATAAGTGTCAGAAGTGAAGACATCTTTAAAAGATTACAAGAAAGCATTGTACTCATTGGACTCAAAACGTTTGCACAGTAGCTATTGTAGATTATCATATACTCATTCTTTTTGCAATTGAAACTTTTTTTTTCACATTACAGAACTTGTTTCAAGAGACCATACTTACCCCTCCACTGACCCCTGCATTAATCTAGATTGTGCCCTGACCTGAGTTTCCTGAGAGGGAAAGACTTGACTCCACTTCTGCAAAAGCGAATAGTGGAGAGCAAATGTTGAGCCTACATATTTTGGAGCTACAACTCTTCATTATATATGTCTTTAGACCTAAGCACTTAATTATGTGTCAATAACACACAGCCAATGAGACCGATTAATCTAGTGTCAAACTGCTTCATGCGATTTTTGAGGGGGTATGGGCTTTAAAATCAAAATAGAAAATGTGGGTAAACCATTCTCTGTTGTCCACAATGTAACTTGATTTGAATTACAACTTAAGTCATGCATACAAATCTCCAGCTGTGATAATCCCAATATATACATATTTAACAAGTTCAATATGTTTCAACAAATCTAAAGTCAACACACAAAAAAAGAACTTCAGTAAAACTATTTTCATTGTGCATCTTTTCAAATATTTCCTCAGCACTGTGATGATCACATATAGCCAAAAACTTGGGCCTTTTTAAAATAGAATATGTGAAAAATCTTTTATGTTTCTTCTTTCTACATCAATATAGTGAATAACCCTCAGTTTGGAAGACGTTTAAAATAATAGCAAAAGAAAACCATTACAAAAAGCCGTGCCAAAGCTCGTGTGTGTTGAGAAAAAGCAGGCATCTACGCAGTCCCACTGGGATTCCCTCCCCTGCAGTACGTGACATAAAAATATACATTTAGCCATTACAATGCCGTAAAAACAAGACGTGACACAAACCCAGGCCAAAACAGCTGTCAGTTTAAAGAAAAAAACACAACACAGACTTGGAGAGTGTCCTCTGCGACGGAGAGCAGACACGTTGGGTGAATAGACTCCTGTGTCCACACAGCTTCTGTCTCTGCGCTGCATCACCGCCTCGCCACAACCTGCCCAGCCGAGCCCAACGTTATGCCAACGCGTCTAAACCCGAGAGCCGAGCAGCGCAGGGAGTGACTCCGCAGAGACGTCCCACACGCTGCAGCCGATTCCCTCCTGAGGCTGTGCAGAGGCTCGAGTTTGTTGTTCCATTATGTAACGCTGTGACACGCCGCACATCAGGGACTGGGTTAGACGTTAAATGTGACCACAAGCTGTTATTAAAAATGGACTGCAGAGATTTATGTCAGAAAAATGTGTTTTAAATCAGGAGCCACATTACAAACAGACACACATATAGGTTTAGGACTGAGTATTTCAGAAATAACATCCATAGTAATCCATTTTAATTGCATATTATAACTAAATAAAAACCCATATATTTTAAATATTAATGAAGTACTCGGATACTTTAAATTTTACATTTTATTTTTTGCATTCTCAGACACTTCTATGATGAAAAAAAAAGCTAATCACTTCAAATTGAAATGATGCAACGTTTACCAGTAAATACGCATACACAAGAAACCATTTGCAGGTAAAAACTGCAGGTTGCTTTGTGGTTTGGCTTTAATTAGCGGATGTGTTGATTTGATTGAAGAGTTTGTCCTTAATGACTTGAGACATCAGACCATGAATTGCCTCTATGGTTGTCTTGCAGCTAAAACAAACCAGGGAGAAAAAATAAAAAGCGATTAGCATTTACTGCAGAAAAACAGGTGCAGCATAAAGAAATACATCTGGTACTGGCAGCCCTATGCAAGCAATTAATTGTCAAATTGTTGTTTTGGGGAGACTTTTGAGGCATAAACATGAAATATAATAAATTAATTATTGCTTCAATGTTGATTAATTTGCATTTGTCCTACAAAGCATCTGATGGGGTATATGTTCATGGATGAAAACAACCTAATCGAGGTAGGAACTTATTTTAAAACTCAACTGACTTCTCAATAATAATGAGAAGAAGAAAAAAACTGCAAACATTAACTGATTCTATTAGAAATAAAGATACTTGATTCATATAGCTCATGTATCAAACATCAACCAGCTAAACTTAATACCCAACAAAATGCCTTGTTATTAATCAATTATTTGCAATAAAATGCCATGTTTGAATGACTTAAAAATAACAGATATTTCATGTAATGTCACAATGTCGGCGGTGGCTGAGTGGTTAGGGGAGTCGTTCCTCTAATGCGAGAGAAACCCTGCTATTCTGTCACGTCAAAGTGTCCTTGGGCAAGGCACTGAACCAGCGCTGCCTCTGATGTGTCCCATCAGTGTATGGATGTGATTCAAAGCACTGATTAGTCTCTGTAGATTGATAACCTTGCATTAATTTTGTAGTGAGATCTAGTAGTGTGCTGAATAAATGTGTGTGGAGGGCACAGATTGTAGTGTAAAGCACTGAAAGGTGCTGTGTAAATACAGTCCATTTACCTTTAAACGTGTACAAAAAACACTAAATAAAATCAAATCATAAAGAAAGAAATCAGCTCCCATATTTTTTTTCCTGTCGATAGTTAATCACTGAAGGGACTGAAAACAGACTGACAATACTGACATCCAAGGAAAGATGTACGACTGTGTATTTACACTCATTTTGTTGAGTAAAATAAGGAAATAAACATGTTTTATTTACACTAAATATACATCTGCCTTTAAAAACGGCATCATCTGAAATATATGGAAAACTACTGGAATTACCTCTTTCAAACCACACCATTTAATAACCTTTTTTAAAGTTTTAATTCATACTTTACAATGAGTAACTTTAATACAATATTAATTACAGTATTACGTGAATAAAAAATAATCTTACTAAATTAAATGTGATAAATCACTATTTCAGAAGGCTTACTGTAATTTAAGCTTCTTGTCAGACACAGTAAAAGTGACATATAATACACAGATAACTGTGTTTGATTCTAACCCTCCATCCCAAGCATTTTTCCCCCCTTAAAAATAAATACTAATAATTACTGTTTATGTACAAGGCTCACAGAAACATATTACCTTCTAACATTCAGGCAAACTTTGTTAAGAGAGACAGTTGTTATTATCTTAAGGGGATCGAAATGTTTGTGAAGCCATATTTTCATACTTGCTTGAGAGAAAGATGTACATTATTCCAGTGTATAGTTTAATCCAGGGTATAGTTTAATCCAGGGTATAGGATTGTGGAATGGTCTGGAGGATGATCTTAAAAATGACAGATATATGTATATATTTAAGAGACAGACAAAAGCTAGTTTTTTTGAAGGTATATGAAAAGTAAAATGTGAAGCTATATGACTATATGAATTGTTTGAGTTGATGGTTTTATTTTTTTTAGTATTGTTTTGTAATTATGTTTCGTTTGAATATATTCTGGGGATAAAAGGGGCAGACATAAGATTTATCTTTCTTCTGCTAACTTTTATTTTATTTTGTTTTTGTGTATTTTCTTTGTTTTTTTATTGTATTTAGTTATTTTTTTTAATGAAATGAATAAAATTTTTGAACCTGTCTCTCGTCGCTTTGGCCAGTTTGTCCTCAGACTTTCTGTCGTGCGTGTCCAAGCCGAGCATGAAGCTGCCTCTGCCGAGCTGAGCCTCAGACTGCTCCAGCTTCTCCGACAGGTCGAACACCTGGCCCGTGGTGTAGTCTGAGTTCTGACCATCCAACACAGAAAAAAAACTATTCATGAACTATTTACTAATAAAAGTAAGACAACAGCTTCTCTGCAGAGATTTTTTTGTGTGTGTTGTTTTTTCCCCCCAAAGAATGATAGAAAGAAACACACCGTCGGAACACTTTGAGAGCTGCAGTGAATGACTGAAAGTCGGTGAAACGTTTGCTTAAGGTTAGGTTGTGTTTATAAGAGGAAAAGGCAATTGAGACACAATGACACGGGCACTGACAGGGGTGACAGTGTAACAACTGACAAAGCCCGTCACCCCGGGAGCAGCTCATTCTTGACATGTAGTCAATTCATCTTCATCCATAATGCCAAAGAGCTTACTGTTTGTAAAAATCCTAATGTCTATTTAAAATGTTTAAGGAGCAACTGTGACCACGATGAAAATTCATACAAGGAGCCCTCAAAATATAGAACGAACTGCAGGCTTGGATCACCGGACCCTCTGCCAGCTTTCCCACTCCTCTTTGTTAAAAAGTTCACATAAAGCTTATTACTAAAAATAATAAACAAGAAGGCTTAGCTAATACGTGGCAATAAATCACAACATCACAAGCTGGTGACCACATGTCTAAATGAGTTATAGAGTTATAATTACCCAAAAATCAAAATGCCAAACAATTAGCGCACATTTTGATTTTTGTGGTTGTTTACATACCGTCAGGAGGCTCGAGGAACTTAAGGTATTAACCCAGTATTTATTCCAGAGGAGCTCCAGGAGCTTTCTATCAAGGGAAGACTTAAAGTAAGTGACCTCCAAGGCGTAATACCTACAAATCAAAAAGAAACCGTGAGCTGCCACAGAGAAATCAAATAGTTACTGTGTACTTTAATATAACATGTGAAGCTACTCACTGTTTACAGTGCACACCAAAATCTTCTATTTTGTTCAGAGGGATTGTCTGGTATTCTGACGGCCCCTCATCTGGAGGTTTGTAACCCTGAAAATGCAGGAAAAAAAAATAAATAAACAGCATTTTTAAATAATAAAATACATTAAGACAGTGTGGTAATTACATAAAATACTTTATGTCAAGACAAAAACACAAGAGTGAAACCGAAATTTAAACTCATTTAATTAATCCATAAAGCAGCCAATTACAAAACTGATATTTTTGCTTGTTTTGTTTTAAAAAAAAAATTAAAAATCTGAAGAAATCTGTGGTATTTGATCAAGTTTTTTCGCTACCTTGGGGTAGGTTCTAAAGGCACCGAGGTTGACTTTCCCCGCAGAAATAGTCCGAGTGGGGTCGATCTGTGGAAGGCGTGATACAGTAGAACAGGAAAACAAAGTCAGAGGTCGTACAATCCTCCAGGGACTACTCAAATCTGGCCACCAGGAGCCTCTTGCCGGCGCTGTCAGTGTGTCTAACATACACACTTAATTACGTGACGCCCCTGGCATCCAAGTGCCGCTGTACCAAATGAAGTGTAAATAGCATGTATGTTTGCAACAGCAAAATAATAATCTGTACAACACAAAAAGATACAACTAATACATCAATTACCTTCTCGGTTACACCTACATCTTTGTTTATTTTTATAAGGAAGGAAAAGGATTACTCATATTCTGATTAGCCTTTTTACAGAACTGGAAATCACAGCAAACAAAACTCAGAAAATAGAGAATGCGTATTTCCTGTCTTACCACAACGGCAACAAAGGGTTCCTGAAACTGCTGGTTGAGCATCTGAGTGCTGACATCTATGCCTGAGAGCCAGCAGCCGTAGCCGGGATGACTGTGGTACCAGCCAATCGCGTTCTCCAGCCGGCCGACCTAAAGCCAGGAAAAAAAATTAAACAAACGTTTTTCAGAAATATGAACCTGTAAAAACATTGATGTTAAAATTGTTGCTGTCAGTACAGAACATGAGTCAAAATGGCAGTCAGCTTCTCCGTTTAAGCTGGGATATTTCTGAATTTTCTGTTTAATAAAACAAGATTTTCTGAACAAAATCAACATATAATAATTATTTTGAGAGAAAGGAAAACAATACAATTTTATTATCCTTTTGTTTTCTATTCATGCAAAAAAAAGAAGCAAAACAGAAAATGGAGAAAGAAACAATAATACTGCCTGTCAGAAAAAATAAATAAATGTTAGCAAATATGAGTAAAAATTATTTGAGTATAGTTTATCACTGCAGCACTTTATTTATCATAGAAAGTACAAAACAAAACAAACAAAAAATCAATCTGCATTAGTATTTTCCATTAACATCAACTCGTAGTCACCATTCTGCCAGTTTAAAAATCTCAATAAGCAGCATTTGCTTAAAATAATCTATTTGTATAAATCTTTGTGCATGC
This sequence comes from Anablepsoides rubrolineatus, assembly GCA_031762495.1. NCBI lineage: Eukaryota > Metazoa > Chordata > Actinopteri > Cyprinodontiformes > Rivulidae > Anablepsoides > Anablepsoides rubrolineatus. The sequence continues at coordinate 12,207,321 of JARVGW010000323.1, forward strand.
AAAACTCAATGAAAAAACAAAAAACAAACAAAATTTTTTTTAAAGATTCACACCCCTGTGTTCATCGCTAGTTCTGAGAGAGAATCTGCATCAAGTGATGTTTAACACAAAGTGTGGCAAATAAGGCTAAACATATTTTGTTTTTGTAGGGAATTAAAAATAGCAAGCAGTTCTTTTTCCTGCAACATTCATCCATCTATTTTCATTGTTTGCTTCTCCTTTTCTGCTCACAGGGTGCTGGTGTCTATCCCCAATAATCACTGTGTAAGAAGCAGAATAGGCCTAGGACATGTCTCCAGTCCATCACATTAGAGACAAAAGACAACCAGTCACATCTAGGGACAATTTAGAGTCAACAATGAGCCTAACACGAATGTTTCTGCTCAGTGGGAGGAAACCAGTCGCATTATGTTATTTTTTTGTGATAACCCCATCACTGGGTTTAGTATTTCTATTCCAATTATATACCGTATGCTTTTTTAGTTTGTTTAAGTGCAACTGGTTAGAATTCAATTGTTAAAAAATCCTATATTAGATCATTTTAATTCTAGTGCAGATTATAGGCTCTGTCACACTAGACAACTTATGCCAACTTATGAAACAATTGTTATGTCTAAATTGCTAATAAAAGTTTGTATATTTGATCAATTTGTTAGAATTACAGTATATACACAACTAAAAGAAGCTACCAGTTGATTTTTTCAATTTCATCTTCTACGTAGATGTCTTTAAAATGTATACAAGTTGGCATAAGTTGTCTAAAACGTCATAGTTTGACAGGGCCTTAAGTAGGTACTTTGATAAATGTGCTGCCCGATCCTGGCAGTGTGTGGGTCAGGTCTTTGTGATTTTTTTCACTCGTTTTCATGCTTAGCCTCCCCTTAGCATTTTGAAATCTATCTTAAGGCTTTATCCAGTTTGTTTTCTGCTTTGGTTTGAATTTTTTTTTGCAAAATTGTGACATGCACTATGTCTACGGAGCTCTGCACTTTTTTATGCTATAATGGAAGTCAATGGAGAACTTACTTCCTAATTTTCAGCCATTAAAGACCTCTAAATCCTTAAAGGGGGGTCCAATTAAAAAAAAACTAAATAAGTGTTGGAATCTGTACATAAAGCCTTACGAGTACAAATAGGAAAAACAGCTCCCTAAGAGAACAACAGCTTCTCATTAAGTGCTGCACCACTTTTCATCCTGCTGTCCTAAAACTGAGATGCTTCAGGGATCATTTTGACCCAAGGCTAGCAGGAAGGTTATTATAACTTGTGAGGTTTTTTGTTTTTTTTGTGCGAGTCGAGGTCTTACCTGTTTGGCATTTTCAATATAGGCAGCCATGTATTCATAGGCTGCAGCCTGGGCATTGACTCTGGTCTCTGTCCCCTCCACGGGCAAAGCAAAGCTGTCCATAATGTTCATGGTCTCGCCATCTACCTTCCCCAGCATGAGTCCCATCACCTCCAGGTTTCCACCTGACCTAGCGTGCATCACCATCTTCAACAGGGCCAGAGCTGAGATTTTGCAGTATTTGAAGTAGTGGTGACTGAAAAGGATAAAGAATCACACGTAATTCCACATGTAAACAAACACAGCTTTAAATAAACGATAATCGATAGAAGATAAAGTAGCTAAACCAATATGTTATCTTGTAAAATAAGTACATTTCTCGTTTAAACTTACTCTTTCGTCCATGGCTTGGCAGCGAGGATTTCTTGTTGTTGTTTTTTGTCATATTTGTAAATTTCGTCGATGCTCTGGACTTCCTGCATCCTGTTGGAGAGCTCCCACGTTTTCTGAGCCGTGCTGCTGCCAGCCATGATGAACTATCCGAACCACAATAACAAAAGAGTCGCTAAGAGCCCGAATTTCGACCTAAAACGACGAAGAAAGGAGATATTTCTGTGAAGAATATCGAGGCCCGACGTCCACCACCTTAGGAAGCCATGACAGTGGATGATACCAATACGCAAACATTTGAGGGACCGTGTGTATTAATATGTCTTAAAATGTGTTGTTTAAGCAGAAACATGGTACGTCTTCCTTTAGCAATTTTGTGTTTTAAATATATATGCTAATTTAATACAAATATACGTAATTCTTTACTAACTTATCACTTTTTAAATAAACAGAATCACCCCTTTAAAGTGGTATCATCCAGATAAGGCTCACTGTTGTGGACGCACCGCCATCTAGCGGCGATTTATTTTTATTCAGGCTCGTCAGACTTTTCCTGTCAGTTTTAAGGCCTAGTTAGTTTTTATATGAATGAACTGGAATGAGTGTTTGATATTACAGAGGTCTAATGTAATAATAAAAAAAACATTTTTAAGCCAGGCTCAACGGGACAACACAATCGAGCCTAGTTTTTGTATAATTGTAACAGTCATTTGTTAATAAACTTGATTTTTTTAAGTTTTCACATGTCGACACGAGATAGAATACCAATTCTTCAATATTATCGTTTTAGGTTTAATTATGAAACATTTGTTTACATTTTAGCTTTAGCATCGTTAGCATCGTTAGCTAGCCTCGCGGGACGAGCTTTGTGTCATGGTTGCCCCTGGCAACGACGCCATCCACACTCCGCTTTGGAAAAGACAAAGAGCTCTCTTTAACTGCGGATACATTTGATATAAATGCAATGTTTCCCTTCACATTTACGATTATAGTTGAGTTTTAAATCGAGTGTTCGCATTGTATTAAAATGCTGTTAAAAGTATGGGAAGTTTTTCGAGGAAAAGCTCAGAAACTTTACATTTGCCAACTTTGAAGTGCGACACAAGCCAGGGTGAGTAAAGGCACTGCCACGAATTCACTTCAAGCTGCGAATAAATCACTCATTTTTGTGTTTTTTTAATTGAAAAATGTAGTAAATAATTCTCCAAATTACAGTTTGGGCAGCAGCAGCACACAGCTGACAAAATTATTGCGCAAGACAGGCTGGTTGCATTTTTATGGTATACCATAAATATCAAAGTTGGTGTCATATAAACTTTTCAAACAGCTGTCAATAGCATATTTAGTCTTAAAGTGATAAAAGCAATGGTTATAAATAGATAAAATAAAATATTACACTGTTATAAAATGATTTGTTAAAAGCTTTTTTAGCCGTGTTTGTATGCTTTACTAGTTTTGGTAATAAGGTTACGCAATCTTAGTTTTGAGAATCAAAATCTGAACTATTTTTCCAAACCACTGAAATATGTTGTATTTTTCAGGTTTGGGTTTAACTTATCAGCTGGGAAGTGACTATGAAAAAAAGAAGCAGAAACTTCTGCAGGAGCTGCAGCTGGATTACAAAGATTATGTCACTAAGGTAATTTACTTACAAATTAAATAAATTATTTACTGTTAAACTCAACCCAATTTTATGTATTCTTTTAGGTTTCCCCCCAGAAAAATAATCTAAAACCTCATGCACCTAATGTGCATCACAAAGGTTCTTCTTTACTGATCAACAAGCGAGCATCGATAAAGGTGTGTTTTGTTTTTAGTGTGTCATGTAGTGTAGCATAATAAACAAGTAACCCACCACGATGATAAAAATGGAACTGAAGTTGGTTTAGAAGTAAGTTTTGCATTGAACCGTAATATTGTACTGTTAATGATGTATTCATGTAAACTATTAGAGAGTTCTTGAGTTCAGAGATATAATATTTACTAAAATAATTGTGTTTTAATTTGTTTCTGTCGCAGGAAAGACTAAGAGAAGAGAGGAATAAAGAGTACAACCTCTTCCTCCAGGAGCAGGCTCAGAAACAACGGTTTCAGAGGGAAACACCTCCTGTTATTTCTAAGGTAAACAAAAACATTGATTTCACAGTGAACAAAATAGATTTTGCTGCTCTTAAGCCAACAGGACGTAATGAATGCTTTCCCCACGTCATCGTTTTTCAGCAGGAACATTTTCAAGCATCTGATGTGAGCATAACTTCACAAGGTTCCCATCTTCCCTTCCACAATCCCCAAACTCCTCTTCCTCACAAGGAGCTCCCAGCATCCAGGAGAGATGCTGCCACTCTGACAAAGTCAGGGGACATGGGAGGAAGAGCTTGGAGTCTCGGTCCTCCCAGGCGAAGGAGATGGCAAATCCATAAACCAAGAAAGCTTTGCAGCTCCGAGGAGGAGCTGTGCACAGATGAAGAGCAGGGCTTCGATTTCAGGCGCAGAAGGAGGCAGAACAAAGAGCCTCGGTATAAAGAGGAGAGGAGAACACAAAAACACAGAGTTGACAGGTATAGAGTTTTAGAAATAAAACTTATTGTTTGATCAGCTGCAGCAGGGAGAAACTATGTTGTTTTTTTTTGTTTTGTTTTTATGTCTGTTTTATGACAGAGACTTTCAGGACCTAAATGAGATGGAGGCTCCTGTTCTTTCTGATCAGAACAACAAGGATCTGGAGTCTGAGTAAGGAGGAACCTTTTTTTTTTTTTAGGATATCAGATAATAGCTTCACAGTGGTTGAACTGATCCCTGAATAACTCATCATGCATTAATCAGAATTATTTTCCTGAATATGTTAGATAAAGATTCTTAAAAAAAAACAAACCCAAATGTTCAGAATCAGTGAAATATGCCAACAAATACTAATCGTAACAAGTCAGGGCTAATAATGGCTTCCCTCCTCAGATATTGCTTTTCAGCACTTCTCAGGCCTGCTGTACGGTTTTAGGCCATTAGGATAATTTCCTGTCAGTGATCTGTTACTGGCTGTGATTGAGGCTGGGCTTTGATCCAGCTCCAGGCAAACCCGTGCAGATCCTGCCTCCATCAGAGGAGGCTGTATTGATTAAACACAAGGCTTTATTGTTGACTCCGTCTTTTAGTGCAGGATGCTCAGCAGGCCGGTTGTTCGATGTGTGACGTTGAGTTAATGCTGGGCGTGGCTCCGAGGCAAACCGCACCGCACTGTTAAACGCACGGTTCCTGTTGCGTGTCTCTCTTTGTGTGTCTCTGTGCAGCAGTAAACACATCCAAGAAAGCATGAGGACAGCTGCAAGATCCACACCTGTTACCTGCAAAGATAAAGCCGAGTCTGCAACCGGACTCATGATTGGTAAATTGATCAATTTTGCTTCAGTAGAGCAGATGACTGCACTTAATTTGTACTTTGTTTTGTTACACAGGAGAAACAGAAGACCAGACAATCATTCAAATGAAGAAGGAACTGTACAAGCAGGAACTGCTACGACAAATAGCTGAAGAACAGAGGAACAAAATAAAGTAAGAATATGTTTTACTATATGATTAATTTCACAGAAATGTTTAGGTCAATATGGTGGTTTAGTCCAGTGTTTTTCAAAGTGGGGGGGCACAAGGGGTGCCTCAGAAAGCTGGAGGGAAGATAAGAAAAACAATGAAATAAATAAATTTAATCTAATAAATGCTTCTAATCATTATCATAAAATAAAATCTGTTTTTTAATCTTTGTTTTAAAACTTAAAATTGAAAGCGTCCTGATGCCTCTTAATAATCCAGGTAGAAAAATCTGAAAAAAATAAATAAATAAAAAGTAGGTCCAGAGAAATTAAATTAAATTTGATTTCTTTTGTTGTTTTTATCGTCAACAGTTTGTTAAAAAAGAGTTTTTTTTCAGTGAGATTATAAAAACAGTGTTTAAATCATGTTAATACATTTTTCATGCTAAACAAATGTAATACTTACTGAATAGTAAAAAAAAACATTAGAAAACATTGTAAAAGTTGATTTTATTTTTATTTTTACATATTTAGTAGCATTGATTGTGGATTTGCAAGAGTCAACATGAGATGATTCACAACCACGTTTTTTTTTTTGTTTTTGTTTTCAGAAAGAAAAAACTGAAGCTAAAAGTTGCTGTCACTGGAGCCGCAGATCCTGAAACAAAGGTAAAGGAGTTACGTTTAAAGAAACGGGTTACATAGTTTTATATGTAACCCACGTCGTCTTTTCCAGCCTGATCGAATAAAGCAGTTCAGGACTGCGAGAAAGGATCACAGATCTGGAGCAGATGCTAAGGATGCTAATCCTACAGATGAGTCCACATGTTACAGAGCTCCTCGAGGGAATCCCCATGTGGACATGACGCTCACTCAGCTGCCAGGGAGGACTGTTCTTGGTCCTGAGCAAGATGTCCCCCTGTTTGACTACATCAGTGAGGATTATCATGGAAACGTCACAAGAATGCCAGGAGAGGTGGCCCTTCCAAAGTAAATGCTTCATCCTCTCATACACAAATCAAACAAACTACACAGCTTTAAATCCACCGATTGTTGTCTTTCAGAGTTGCTTCTGTTGCTCCTCCTTTTCCTCCCATAGTCCCAAACATGTACAAGACTCCATATGATGCGGCTCATGCCTACTATAGAGCCAGGAGCTCGTTTGAGATTCAAGGTGAGGCTTTAAGAACCAGCTGTCATGCACAGTGGAGGGAGAGTCATGATGGGATAACAAAGACATTTCTTCAACTTTATATCTCCAAAACCTTTATTAAAATGTTTGAATGATGTCCAACGTGGCAAATATTTACTAACCTGTTCATTGTTGTGACTTTATTACCCTGATCAGATAACCTGCAGGGCGGGGCTCAGCAGTTCAGGAAGTTTGAGACCCTGCCTCCAATCAGAGTCAATGAGTAGGTCACCTCTTCACCTCCTCAGTAGAATTAAACTATTCATTCTGACGTTAAAATAAGTCTTTGCCTTGCTCTCCAGCAGAGGGCTCCCACGGCAAGATGTTCAGTTATTTATCTTTTTATTTGACTTTTTAGAGGATCTCCCTTTGCAACTGAAGGGCTTCACACAGACACGTCCAAGCAGAGGAGAGAGAGTGTCCTGAGGTACCAAGAAGCACTTAAACAGCAGGTGAACATGTTGCGTCTGAATTTTATTATTATTATTTGTTTTAACGGAGCATGGAGGCATCACAGCATTTCATTTCTGCAGATCCAAGAGAGAGAAGAGCAAAAACGAAAAGAGAAGGAGGAGAAGGAGCGACGTGACGCAAAGTCAGAGGCTAAGATGACCTACGACCCCTGGGGGAGAAGTGGAGGAGGCGCTCCAATTAAAGACCAACATGGAAACCTCATTAGTAAGCTCTACTTTGTTTTTAAATAACAGTTTCTGAAACCAAAGCTATATATTTTTTTATGCTTTAGGTGTCTATAAATGCGTCTCTGTTTCCAGGTGATTTGAAACAAATGCACATAATCAATGAAAACAGAATGTTGAGTCCAAGAGGAGCTGGATCTCCTTTCCCTCATCAGCTCTCAGGTATCACTTTTTTTCCTCTCACACTGTGGCAAAGCGGATCCCCGCAATTAAAGTATTCCCATTCAGTGCGCATTTCTGTGTGTTTCCTTGTGTCTGAGGCAGGGTCCAGCCACCCTCCACAGCAGCCCAACAATCAGAACAGGTACAAAGAAGAGCTGAAACAACAAGTAAGACTGGTGGAGCGGGGCATGAAATCCTGACTCTAGGATTCCTCACAGACATAGATTCAAATGTTATTCTGATTTTTCAACAGATGGAAGAAAACAGGAGAAGGCGTGCAGAGGAGCAAGAGAATCTAAGGTCTGCAGCGGAGAAGGACGAGAAGCGTCTGGAGGAGGAGAGGGCTCGCATACTGCAGCAGTACGAGGAGGAGCGAAGAAAACAAAAAATAGCTCAAGTAAAGTTCATACCTTTAAGAAGGAGCTCTGTCTCAGGCCTGTTGTCTTCTCATATTTTTTTTTACTTTCTGCAGAATTACCCCCAAAAGCAAAAACATGTCCATCCAGTCCAAATACAGCACACAGAGGAGGTTAAAAGCACTAAAGAGCCAAATAAAATAGAACCTCAGAGCCCCAAGGAAAGAGAGGAGAAAACCTCACAGTTTACTAATCAGGTACTGTAAACTTGGAGCGAGTGTTGGAGCTCGATGTTTTGTTTACGTTTGATGATGTTGTTATTTTGCAGACAGCGCAGAGACAGCCATCTCCTCCTATTCCAACTCTGCAGAGAAAACGTACAAATCCTGCAGCATCAAAGCCGAACTCTGTCGTGAGCGAACTCCCTCTAACTCGTGCTAATATTTTTACATGCAGCACATCATACGGTGGCTCTAAAATGTTTACGACTTTCAACAGGAGCGCTCTTTGTCAGCCCCACATGTCCAGCCCGTGCCGAGAAACATTCCAACGATACGAGGTGAAAACCTGGCTGCATGTTTTAAAATATAGTAATCAACAACTTTTATATTGGGCGCCAAGGGTAAAAAAATGTCACCAACATATTTTAAAATTTTTAGCTCACTGTTTTTACATTTAGCTAATTTTTTTTTTTACAAAATGTTAAATTATATTTAAATAATAAATCCTAAATCTAAATGTTTAAACCTAAATGTAAAAGTTAAACCTTAAACGTTGAAGTTCATATTTAGGTATTTTGAAATGGAACACAGTTCTCAGCTCATGTTATGATGTCATCATCCTGAGACAGTAGCAACCGCTAGCAATAAAGCTAAAGCTTCCCTACAAGACATCCAACTTACAGATGCAGTCGTGTTAGAGCTTCACACCAAACTACTGGACCACAACAGGTACCACCCATATTGGTTTTTATGAACACATCACAAATTTAGATTTTAAATATTATCTTCTGCAGCGCTAGAAGGGTTAGCAGAAGTTAGCATCAGATAATCAGGATGATTTCATCATCCTGCAACAAACATCAACAATGGCCGCTGCTAGCCACCGCTAACACTGCTGAAGATAATATTTACAATCTAAATTTGTGATGTGTTCATAACTTTATGGGTGTTACCTGTGGTGCAGCAGTTTGAAGGGCAGCTCAAACACCAGCCGTAACTGCAAGTTTGATGTCTGTAGGGAAGCGTTGGGTGTGTCTCAATTCTTGGGTCCACGCCCAAGAATTGAAATTGGGACAGCCTACGGGCTGTCCCAATTTGTCGACACCTACAAATGCGGCCGACAAAACTAGGAAAATGTCGGCTGCATCTGAGTAGCCTACGCGGCCGACAGTATCCCAGAATTCATTGTGCTGTGAGAAAAATTTCAACAAATCAAAGATGGTGGATTTTGATGACCGAACCATAGATATGAAGCGCTAGCGGTTGCTATTGTCGCAGGATGATGATGTCATAACATGAGCTGTGAACCAACAGCAAAGGCTGAGTTCCATTCCAAAATACCCAAGTGTGAGCTTCAACATTTAAGGTTTAACTTTTACATTTAGATTTAAACATTTAGATTTAATATTTAAATACATTTTTAAACATTTAAATTTAATTTAGTAAAAATTAGGTAAATGTAAGAACAGTGAGCTAAATAATAACAAAATGTTATGATGTGAAAAATTTTAATACTCAAAAAGTGAGCTAAATAATGAAAAATATGTTGGTGAAATTTTTTAACATTTCATTTTACACTTGGCACCCCATATTTTTACACTTTTATTTACCACTCCTCATGCAGGGTCAGAGGGTCAACAGAAGGTGATCAAAGGGCTGTCAGCTATCAGTGATTTTCTGAAGAAAGAGCAGAGACAGTTGGAGCAGCTGGGCCTGGTGGAAACAAATCACCCTCACCTGGGCAGGTATATCAGACATCGTGTCAGGATTCTTTGCACATAATATACGCAGTATTATTTCTGATTTGAGTTTACTAACCCAGTACTTTAAGCATCTTGAAGACACCTTTGTAATATTCCGGGTTGATTATGTTTCTGTGAGTTTTTCCTTTTGTTTTGTTTTGCTCACGGACAGAAGACGACTCAAAATAAACGCCTTCGAAGCTACGAACATGGAATCTGTTCATCCATTATCTAGAATTTCTGCTTCTGCAAACGCTGAAAAACAAAACAAGCCAATTCAAAATGGAGGTACTGAAACAGATTGTAGAGTGAGAGCAATGAATCTGACAGTTTGATATAAAATGATTGAATAATGCTTTATTTTTAGGTTTTAGTTGATTGTCAGTTGTTCTTCTATTGAAAAGTCTGATTTGATGCTGTTGGAAATACAGTGTGGAAATACAGTGTTCAAGGAGAATACACACATTAACAGTTTTCTCTCTAATTCCTGTCATTTGCATCAAATTTTCTATCCTCTCCTGCAGACGTTTTGGATTATCAACCAAGCCATTATTACTCTGTAAGTAGGCATCACATCATGTGTTTTATCATTGATCTGAAAGCTTAATTAAGTGCTTCCTGCTTGGATTGTTTGTGTCTCAGAGGAGGAAACCTGCAGTTTTCATCCCCAGAAACGCCTCGCTGCCGTTTGAGGCGGCTTTCACAGGTGAGCCAGGCAGAGCGACTTCTTTTCTTTTCCATTTTGGTCCTCACAGCGTGTCGACACAAAACACATTTAGATGTTTTTCTTTTTTCAAAGCGCCAGCGGCAGTGGTGAGGGTTTTATTTTAATAGAAGGTGACAGGTTTTGGCGCGTCGGCTACTCATACCTTCCAATTTAGCTTGTTTTCTCTGCACCAGGTAAACACAATGTGAAGCAGCTGGTGCCAAGACAGAGAGCGCAGGGCCCAGGTCAGGGACAAGCTTTAGGAGTGAGGGAAGGAACAAAGGAAGCTCTAATTCTTTTCCTTACACTCTTATTTAAATCTGTTACAGAAAGACAAATTAACCTTTTTCTCATTAACATTAATCCAGTTTTGAAACAGCTATTTTCATAAAGGATTTAGGATTTTATGAAATATTTTTTACTGTATTGGTGCAGGTGAGGGGCAGACTAACCTGCAGGGAGGACCTCAGCCCTCAGAGGAGCGATGGGAAATGACAGCATCACAGAGAAAACAGGTCTGTGGGAGAAGTATTTATACCTATTGTGTGAATGATTATAATTTATTTCAACAATTTAAATATCCAAACATTCAGCTCCTTCAGGACATTTCAACTGTCTTTTGGTACTTCAGCAATTGATACCTTTTGAGATAATTATCGTTTTTAAAAACGTTTTACTCATCAATGGAGTGGTCTTCAACATCCTTAAAACCCTTTAAAATGTTTATAAATCTTTAGTGTACTTTTTACTTTTTGTTTTTTATACTTCTTTATACTAATTTCAGCTTCTGTTTGCCTGAATGTTTTTTTCTATCATTCTGACCTTTTATTTTTTTTCTAATTTCTACTTTTATGTGATTCTGCTATTTTAAGTGTTTATGTATCTTTCAGCTTCTTACTGCTCATTTCCACCATTTTCTGTTTTAGCTACTTTTAGGTAATTTAAACTCTTTCCATCTAATTTTACCTTTTGTGATCATTACAGCTTCTTACAGCTTAATTCAGCAAACACATGCCCTTTCTTTTTCTTTGTGCTAATTTCATCAACTTAAAAAACTATTTTTTAAAATGATTATTAAAGGATTTAAAGGATTATTTAAATGTGTTTTGTTTGCTGATGATACTTTTTTTTTTTGTTTAGGTAAAGACCTCAAACGAATGAGTTTGTGAAAATACAAAACTGGTTTAAACTCAACAAATTATCGTTAAACTTGGACAAAACTAATTATATGTTATTTACAATATTATTGATGAGAAACTGACTTGGAAACATCATATAAATTACTTAAGAATAAAACTAGCGAAATCTATTGCATTGCTTTACAAAGTAAGGGACTTGTTCAATGATAAAGCTCTGTATATGTTATATAACACATTAATTGTTCCACAATTGGTCTATTGTGTTGAGGTATGGGGTAAAGCATGCAAGACTATTACACATCCTGTTTTTGTTTTGCAGAAAAGAAGAGTTATCAATCAAAAACATTATCATTATCCATCTAATTTATTATTTTGTAAAATGAAATTATTGAAATTCTGATTCTGATTCTGATTATATTTTATTAGTTATGTATAAAGCACACCAAAACACATTACCTTTAAACATTCAGATTAATTTTGCAAAAAGAAAGCGCTTTTATAATCTTAAGGGGATAGAGATGTTCATGAAACCTAAATTTATAACCAGTTTGAAAGAACGATGCACCTCAATCCAAGGAGTCAGATTATGGAATAAATTAGAAGATGTTAAAAATGCCACATCAATGTGCATCTTTAAAAGAATGATAAAGACTAGACTGTTAAAAAAATATAATATGGTTTAATATAGTTATTTAATTTGTGGTTTTTGAAAGATTCAATGTTTTGTTAACTTAAAATTATTAGTTTGAATTTATACTTAAGAAAAAAGGGGCAGATATAAGAATTTTTTTTCTTCTCTCTGCTACCTTTCATTTTATTTTATTGTATTATCTTTTTTTATTGTACATGTATTTTTTGTTTTGTTTTATGAAATGAATAAAGTTTTATAATCTAATCTATTTTTAGGCGAGTTTCAGCTCTTTTAGCTATTTAGCAATATAATTTTCAGCATTAGGCATTCGTACTGCATTTTTACAAGAAAAAACAATATATATTATATTATAAAACAGGTGGTTGAAGATTTCCTGGATACAAAAAAGCAGAATGATCTGCCGGGCAACTGGAGAACCACAAACCAGAGCAGGAGACGAGACTTTGAACGTGATCACAGCAGCAGAACAGGTGAAAAGAAATGATTCAGTTATCTGAATTATTTGCATGATAACAAATATAACAGTGGTCAGTCTGACAGAAACGTGGATATATGATATGAATGTTAAAGTGTTTGTCTACATATTTTTTAATGACGTTTTGTGGAAAGTTATGAACAAACAGTATCTTACCTGTTGTAGATAACTCTTTGATCGACTTCAGTTTGGAGAAATGAGTTTGATTCTGACTGGACTGATGCGCTAACCCAGCAGTATCCAATCCTGGGCCTTGAGAGCTGCTATCCTCCATGTTTTACTTGTATTTATGCTCTAACAGACCTAAATCAGTGATTGAATTACCTCTTCATGTTCTGCAGAAACCTGTTAATCATCCATTCATTCACGTGTTGAATCAGTGAAACCTCTAAAACATGCAAGATAGTGGCCCTCGAGGACCAGGTTTGGACACCCCTAACATCCAGGCTGAGTGGGGGTTGCTGTCTCGAAACTCTAGTCTCAAAAATGTCAACTTTTCACGAAAACAATGATTTATAAACCTTTACCTCTACATCAGTTTCACATCATGTTATTCTGGCATAAATATTCTGAAATATTCCCAGGCCTCACCAAAAGCGACTACAGCTAGCTGCTGCTGACATTTAGTTCACAAATAACCACAGGATTCTATGTAAATATCATCTGCAACAGGCAAGATATTCTTTACCCACCTTTCCACAGAAACTCAATTGAATAAACACTGAATATATAACCACTGTAAGAAATATATAATATACATCTCTCTGTACCCTTCAGGCTCTGCTCTGAGTAGACCTGTCTCTGTGGGAACCTTTGCAACAGATCTTCGCCTGCGCCACTCCGAACATCAGAAAGTGTAAAATAAACCAACCAACCTCTACATATGTACCAGGTTAGAAGCTCCTCCCTGCCTGACACGCCACCTCATATAGTCCCATGAGCTGGTCTCCACTGGGTGTTTGCTCTTAGTGTGGCACAGATGCAGTTTCACTAATGAGAACAAATATTTTAATTACTCGATACTGAGTCATACTTTTTATTTTGAGGGGGGTTTCCCATCAAAAACACATCTGTCTAATTAAACAGGACCACTAATTTAAAGTCCTAATCTGTAATCGCACCATTAACCTCTCTATGGTTTGTTTTTTGTTAAGTGATACTAAAAACAATAAAAGTTCAAATATTCCACTGTTGTCCTGGTTCAGATAAAACGCATAATCACAGATTCTTAATTTCAAATCAACCAAGTTCAAAAACTTTATTGATCTAGAACCTGATTAGAATGCCAGATGATATTTTGTACAGAAAGTCGTACATAATCTTTTGAAAGATAGAAAACTTTACATTGCTGTATCATATACATTTTGTTTTCTACATCCATGAGCAGGAATGCATCCCATTCATACTTAAAGCACAGCTGACATTTGTCATTTTCTCTATACATATAAGCTCCGCCCCCCTCCCCGCAAAACAAAAAGAACAAACAAAAACAAACAAAAACATTAAATATATTATTAACCTTTGATTTTGTACACAAAAGTGATAAACTAAACTCACATGAAAACAGAAAATAGTGACTCAAAAAGCAGCTAGCTTCAGTTTGCTTGTGTTTTTTTTTAATCCGTTAAAAACCTAAGAACAAATATATAAAATGGAATAATTTAACCCTTCACTTTCTCACAGTCTGGCTTCATTACCGTGCGGGATCATCTGCAGGAGGTGGTGCAGTCAAATAAATTATCACAAAAAGTAAAATATCCAGTGCATTTAAAAAAAAAGATTAAGTGCAGCAAATCCAGAGGAAAACTCAAAATCAAATAAACAAAAATAAAGAAAATCTAGTGTTACAGGATTATATTACATAGATCTGTACAACTAGTTTCATCAGTACTGATGTCAGCTGTCTGCAGTGCGCCTGATAAATGTCACATTTCATAGTTGTCGAGTTCGTAGAGTTTGCATGTTGAGCTCATTCACCCATCACTTTTAAATATACAGTAAGAAGCACACACGTTGAAATATACTCTTTTAGATCAGCGATATGGGTAAGTTGATCAGTAGTCAGTGGAGACGCACCGAGGACTCCATCTGGGCTCTTTGTGTGTGGTGACGGGGTGTGGGCAGGGAGCTCATCAATGATCAACTCTTAAAGTCAAGTGTTGGATTTGAAACACACAGAGGGCCCTGAGGAGCTGCAGCACGGCCACACAGATCTGCGAGGGGGCGGGGCCTCAGCAGAGCTCTTTTTTTTCTTTAGTTAAATTAGGTGCAGCATCACTGGGCCTCCTCCCCGGCCTCCTGCCCGACCTCCGTGTCCGTTTCTGGCTTGACCCGGCCCCGCTCGGGCTCAGGCAGCTGTGCGATGTGAAAGACGATGCCGATGCGCAGGTAGAACTTCCTCAGAACAGCTCGGAGCTCAGGGATCAGGTCGAGCTGCATGATCTCGCACAGGAGGGGATAGTACCTGCCCGCATGGGCCTTGAACTGAACCGGGGAGGATGATGATGAGAGACGAAGGAAGAAAAGAAAAAAACAGAAATCAGATAGGTTTATATAAAAATCAACAAAGCAAGTCCATTTGAATAACTCTGTTCTCATTTTTAAATCTAAAAGTTTGTAACTATTCACTTTATCCATCCATCCATCCATTTTCTGTACACGTTTATTCCTTTCAGGGTCACGTGGGTCACTGGTGCCCATATCCAGCAGTCACCGTGCGAGGGGCTATTCACTTTATTTTTTTATTATTTTGATAAATAGTTAAAAGTTGAACAATTCTTTGGGAGAGGTGTGGGGGGGGGGGGGGTAGCGAAGGGGCTCAGCTTGGGTTGGAAGTAAGAAAAGGGGATTTAAGGTAAATACAGAGTTGTAAAGTAACTAAGTACAAATACTTTGTTACTGTACTTAAGTAGAATTTTTCAATATCTGTACTTTATTTGAGTAATTATTTTTCAGCCTAAGTTTTTTTCTACTCCTTACATTTTTAAAAAAGCAAGAAGTAGAAAGTCGTTACTTTTATTTTTGCTTGTTTTCATTCCAGCTTGTAAAAAATAAATACTATCCATAGAAATTGTGCCTCCTAGATAGAGTGAATTTAATTGTGGTTGAATGAGAAGTATAAATATATAAAATTCTGATACCGTATTAGTTTGTACAAAAACAAATTATGTGACACTCCATCAGGACATAATCATTAAAATAAAAGGACTGTACTTAAGAAGTATTTCTATTTCATGAATTATATTATTGCATTTGGCTCACAGCCTTGATATATGTATATAAACTGAAACAACTAGACTAGTGCATCCTAAATTTAACATAAATTAATTATTTTAATATGACAGTCACCTACTACTGGTCTACATTATGGGTTATAGCATTAACAAGTGATCAGTCTGTTTATAGTTTTTTTTTGTTTGTTTTTCCATTTCAAAATAAAATGAATAATTTAGTGTTTTTTTTTTTTGTTTGTTTTAAAACAAAATTAGATTAAATTAAACAAAATTGAAAAAGGCTACATTTTTCACCTTTCCTTTTCATTTTAATGGTTAAAAGCAAAGGCAAACTTTATATTTCAGGCAGAACAGCAAATCTGGTTTGTACTCCTGGTGCATTACGTTTTCACTGAGCACTTAAGAAACAGCTTTTAAAGGAGTTGATGCATCTTGAGAGCCATTTTACAGTGAACAAAATCGCTTTTATATTTCAAGTGATGCAGAATAAAGCCTGAGTGCAGCCACTGCCAACATCTTTAGGACCGGTTCCCATTTTTTAAGCATTTTTCCTGCAACTCTTCTTCCATCATTTCCAGTATAATCACATATTAAAACTATGTGTTTTATTTTGGATTTAAATAGCTAAAGCAGAAATCAAACACTGTGGAGTTTTAATTAGTACAATCCTTTTTTGCGATTTTATTTTGAAATGAAAAAAACCAAGACGTAACCATGCAGGGACTGTGATCAGCGAGTGCTTTTATTTCTTACCCGTTCATCGCTGATCTTCAGCACCTTGGTGAAGAAGAGCAGCAGCAGGTTGGTCCACGCCTCTCTGTGACTCTCTGATGTCAGAGCCAGGAAGTACGCTACAGCCTCGCTGCACACACTAAAACAAAAACAACAGAAACATCTCAGGAAGGCAGAACAACTCAGTGAGAGGGGAAAACAGGAAATTACAAATGAAATAGAACCGTTATGAAAAGAGCAAAACAGATTTGAAACTTGCGAAAGGAGTTTATTTTAGTTTTCTTTGCTGCTGTGGTTCATATGAACAGATGCACTGGTACAGCCTGCCAGCAGTGACACAAGCTGTGTTTCCATTGCAAATGTGCGCAAAACTTTGTTAATATTCTGTTCATGTCGAAAAAACACAGTTTTGCAATTGCGGTGTTTCCATTAAGTAAGAAATGCTATTAAAGTCACGCGTGAATAAGTTTGTTCTTATGATAAGTCATTACAAAGATGGCGACAATGGATGTAAACAATCATGCACATTGCTACCACGACACTAATGATCAGAGGAGACGTCGGCGTCTTATCGAGGCTTTCGAGTGACAAGCCCCTTATACTTGGGAGCGGATACTTATTTTGCGTTTTCGGGAAATTGTAGTCGGTGAGTTTACTACATTATTTTACAACTTCTGTGATTTTACTACTACTTCTACTTCCTATTGTCGTCTTTTTCACCAGTAGAAACAGCCGGTTCTTGATCACGTGACTCCCGTGATGCGAAAAAAGTGTTTCCATTGCAGTTTTGCGAAATACACCAATTTCGATACGGCCGAAAAACCACCTCATCCTAGCGCAAAACCATTTTGGCGAAAAATGTAAGTTTTTTTCGAAATTGACGTGTTTTCACTGAGCAAATTTATTTTCGAAATACTAATTTGCACATTTTCATGGTCAATGGAAACGCAGCTGCAGTGTGGGCTGCTTACTTGAGCAGTCGTCTCTGGACCTCCTCCCAGGCGTCCCGTCTCCTCTCATCGGTGTACATTCTGAACAGAATACGCATCCCGCACGCCAGACTGCTGGTCTCCTGCTTCAACAGGTTGGGCTTCGACTTGCCTTTGAAACCTTCAACACAGTTAAAACCAATTCTGTTTTAATTTAAATAAAGACAATTATAGTTTTCAGAGAATTGTTTTTTTAACCTCCTACCTGCTTTCCACAGTAAAGTTCTTTGCTCGTTGTTGGAGTTGAAAGCCTTGGCAAAGCAATGAGACTCCAGCAGGCAGTCCAGCAGCTTAAAGAGCTGCTGTGAGGTCAGGTAGCAGTACATCCCCTGGTCCTGGGTCTCCACCTGGACATCTACCACACACACCGCATCCCGCTTCAAAACGACAACAGATTAGTGCTGCCTTAAAGCATGGAACACGTTAAACACCTGAAAGAATCAGATCGTCCTGCGACTGTCTGTACCTGAGCGGCGGCGAAGTTCTCGGCGTCTTCCTTCTTACTGGTGGCGGGGAAGAACACGATGTTATCGATGGTCTGGATCAGCTCCAGCTGCACGACGCACTTTATCAGCAGAGCCGAAAACAAACGCTGCTCCTGGATCTCTGTGGAACACGGGTGAATGCTCATCAGGAAACAAACAAACAAAAACACTGAGAACACGAGCGTTCAGGGGAAGCAGCAGAAATTACTTGTTGGGTTCCTGCTCCTCAAGACGTCCTCCGACAAGCCGGAGGCCGAGCTGTGCTGGCTCTGACGCCGGTTCTCCATGGCAACCCTGTCAGCGCTGCTGATGGAGTGCTGGTCGTCGGAGCGGGACAGAATGTCCAAGGACTTCTGGGAAATTGAGTCCTAAACACAAAACAAGGGCAGCACATCCAAATAATAAAATCACTAAAACTCAAACGTTAGATTTATAAAATGATGAAAGCTGAGCAACATTTTTATCATCATAACACTGAAACTGGAAGAACCTAGAGAAATTGCATCTCCTGCGAAAATGCTAGTGTGGAAAACTAAAGTTTAATGCAAGTTCATTTGAAACACAAAAGAAGCATAAAAAGCTCAAATTAGCAGAAAAAAGCAGAAATTAGCACAAAAAGTACAATGTAGCAGAGGAATAGCAGAAAAGAATATAATTTTAACAAGAAATAGTAGAAAAAAGAAAAAAAAAAGAGAAGCTAAATATAGCACAAGGATGTTAAAAAGAGCTGAACCAGAACAAAATGTGTAAAGTGCAGTAAAGATTTATAAATATTTTGAAGGGTTTGAAGTGGAAAACAGCTCTATTCATTTTCAATAGGAAAAATGTGGAAGGAAAAGTGAAATACCTAAAAAAGTATAAATTGCTGAAAAATCAAAAGTCCTAGCTGGATTATTCTGAAGCAGCTGAACGTTTTGAAATATGAATTGTTAAAAAAGCACAAAAATTACAGAATGAGGTAGGTTCTACAAAAACGTACAGAAGAAAAAAAGATCTGAATATTGTGAATATTTGTGAAGAATTCACAAAATAACGTTATTTCTCTTCACAAGATGAGCCTTAAAAGTGGCGGCCAATACACGTTTACTCATGGAATGCCAAGAACGTAATATGCTTAAGAAGCAAAACATGTCAAATTATACATTTTAAAACATGCAAATCTTGTGTAATTGTGTGTAATTCCTCACCAGCTGTTTGTCAGACAGGCTGTGTGTTGTGTAGTGTTCTCCTTCTGCTCCTGCTGGTCTCCACGTTAGCAGCCTTTAAAACCCAACAGAAACACGTCAGCGAGACAGAGCATCGTGAAAACGGATAAACAAAACTGAACGAGCAGCTTACGCGTGTGGGATTGTGGTCTTGAAGATGTCCAGCATGCAGTTACACGTTTTGTCCCAGGTCTCCAGGGAGAACTTCTCCCCGTTCAGGATGACCACGTTCTCCAGACAGTTGGTGCCTGAGCGGGCGAGCTGCTCATTATCTACAGACGAGGAGATGAGGCAGAGGAGGAGTAATTAAACCGGACAGAACAAACGGTACGCTGCATCAGTACGTCTAAAGGGACTTTACAATCATTATTTATAATCCAGCTCACAAACAAGCTAATAATTTAGCCTTGAAAACGAGCATGATCACTCAGCCGAGACGAGACCGAAGCACGAACTCGACAACTCCAAACCGTCGCTGAGGTTTCACGCTCACCTTGCTGCACACACCAGTACAGCTGAGCCAGGATGTCGTCCAACAGGAGGCCGTTGAGCGACTCGAAGTATTGGGTGAAGACGTCGCAGATGGCATAAAGTGCGTGGTTGCATGTGGTGGTCATCCACTCGGCTTTCTGGTGAGAACAAACACGACCTCAGTGAGAATAAAAATGGACAAACAGGTAAGAGCAGCCCGGGATGAGAACCCCGCACCTCAGTTTGTTGCTCGGGCAGCTTCATGTTATCAAAGATCCTGAAGACGATCCTGAACAGGTCCTGCCACCAGTGCTTCTCAAAGGTGTGTCCGTAAGTCTTCATCACTTCGAACATCACCGTGAGCCCCCTAACAAACACACAGAAAACACACTTCATGCTACGGCTGGATGTTTCTCTTTTTATTTGAACAATTTTCACTTGCACCCCAGCAGAACCCCGCCTACCTGGTCCTGACATCCAGTTTACACCTGTTGATGATGCAGGAGAGCTCAAAGAGGATGGGGAACCAGCCTCGGACCCAAACGCGGTCCTCGGGCGCTACATTCATGTCATCACTAGTGTAATCTTTGAAGGCCTGCCAGAACACAATCAGTAGAGATTTTATAGAAGTGATTCTTTGTTACTCATATTCCCAGACTATGGCTATGGTCACACTGCAAGTCTTAATGCTCAATTCTGATATTTTGCAAAATGTTTTTTTGTCTGTGGACGTTCACATTATATTTTAAATGCAACCTCCATTGGACTCCAGTGGGACCCGCATACGCAGAAAAAGATGTGCCGTCACATTCAGCTGGCTGTTTACAGAAGTAATGGATGCTACTTGTTAGCGTGCCGATTCTGAAGTTGTTGTGCAATCAGAGCTGATTAAATAATTATCTAACATGTTTGTTTCGTTCAGTGTTTATATTGGAACCTGCCTCTGGTCGGCTGCTCCGGTGCAGCATTTTATTTTAGGAATGGGAGCGACGAGCTAAAAGTGAAGCATCGATACAGTAACTTTAGTATATACAATGCCAGATGAACTATTAGCACATATTTCTGTAGATTCTCAGTCATCCAGGACATGGAAAATTAAAAGTAAAAAGACAAAGCAACTGGAATCCTGTTCTGTAGCTGAAGATGTGTTGAGTTACAAGACTTAAACTGCACAAGGTTGGTATTAATATTTAAATAGTCGGATCGATCTGATTACCTCCACCTTGTTGAAGTAAAAGTCAGATGAGCGTTCAGCCTGAGGTCGAATTGAAAAACATCAGATATAATTTAAAACAAAAACAAAGAAATACATTCGATATGTATCTGATTTAGTACCACATACTGAAAAACCTGGATTGCATTTGAATAAAAAAAAATCTGATTTGTCACGTTCAGCCTGTCATAAATAAATTAGGCGAACATAGCCTATTTCTCTTATTTGCCTCATATTAAATAATAATAATAATAATAATACATTTTATTTATAGGCGCTTTTCAAAACAGACTGCTGCATCTGAGGTGCACAAAAGAGCGTCATCGCAGATCCTTCCTACCTGCAGCTGTCAGACTCCAGCACCACACCCAAAAATCTCAATAACTGTTTACAAATGTCACAATAAGTGTTTACACACCTGCTGCCTGCACAACCATTTGTACTGTCTATTCATTGTAGTTACTCAACTGAACAATCATTTGCTATGTTATTACCCATTTTAAACCATTAAAAAATTCAGCTGTAACTGCACATCTGTGTTTCTTGTCTGCATTGATATACTTCACTTTACAGTTATTAGTCTGTTGAGATTGTTTTGCACTGAAAACAGGCAATTTCTGATTCCTAATGACGGATTCATCATTTTCTATTCTAGCACAATTCTTTATATTATATTTTTTAGTATTAGTAGGCGTATCATGGCTAGTCACTAGCTATGTTTACATGAACAAAATTCGTTGATCAGATTGAAATGTATTCGGATTCAATAATCGGAATGTATCGTTTACATGCGCACAATCGGATCATGACGAGTGTTTACATGCACCAGGCTTTGAGATTTAAAGGTGCTAATGGGAACCAAAGTCCTGAGGCAGGCAGTTCCAAAAACAGGGGGTCGAGCAGCTGAAGGCTTGTGACCCCATGGCGGCCATGCAAGCAGAATGAAGGATAAGTTTGGAGGAAGTGGAGGGTCAACGATTACAGATGTGAGTGTGAGGAAATATGGAGGAGTATATAAAAAGAGGACGCTGCGTGCTCCGAGACCCACCTGTGGCCTCCCCGAGACGTATTTGGCGCAGTGGCGGATGAGGCGGATGGCTTCCATGCTGGTGTCTGGAAAAGAGGCGTTGCAGGCGAACTCCGACAGACACTTGACGGCGTCCTGGAAGGAGTCGATGGTGGCCGCGAAGTGCTTTTCGAATACATTCGCTGTGAGGCGACAACAGAGGGAGAACGGAAAAAAAACAGAACCGTGAGCTCCGGTTCCAACAGCTGATGCCCAAAATGAAACGAGGAAAACTGTTTTTACTCACTGACGATATGGCCGGTGGTCTGGAAGGCCAGCTCCACGATGCTCTCGTCCTGGTCAGACGCAGCCAGGTGGAAGACCGAGAAGATGTTCTTCCAGCCCGAGCGGATGTTCGCCGCCTGGGAGTTAACCATCTGGGCGATGCAGCGCACCACCATGTCCCTGATTGTGGGAGACCTGAAGGAACAAAGGGTCAGATCTGTTTAAAGGAAGACAACATATCTCTTCACTGATGTCAGCTCGCACTAAAACCTCCCCGTTGACTTGCGCCGGCACGGCTGATTTGTTGCAGGCAGCGGTTGCCATGGCGAAGAGCATTCCTGACTGCTCAGGAGTTATGAATGAGAGAAAAAAATCTCTGCCTCCCCTCTCCATCACACACTCAGAAGCCTGAGCGGGTCTAATGGTCCCGCTGAGCTGCAGGCTTTACGAGGCTCCCAGCTGAAGCTCTCAGCCTGTGGGCGTACTCATATTTACACTCCTGCTTCATGTGCACACAGATGGCAACATTAAACAAATATGGCTGTTTTGCAAAAGGTAGTTATTCAAATTCTAACCAATTCAAACCAAACATGAAAAAAAATTTGGTTTATTTTGTGAATTCAGTGGAAACATAACACAAAGAGACTGAAATAGGTCAGCTGAAAGGTTGCTTTGCTGGAACAGAGTGGAACAAAAAATAAAAAAAATAAAAAAATCATTCACTGCTAGGATAAAAAAAAAAGAAAGAAAGCAACAAAAAGAGTAAGAAGTCAATGCAGAGCTGCTCTGCAGGTCGTAAAAAGAGAATGTATTTATTTCTGTACCGGTTCTTTTTCATGATGTGCTCGAAAGGCCTCAGAAAGTCCTTCTGGAACCTGAAGTTGGCCAGCTCCCCTTTCTCTAAGAACTTCATGGACAGCTGCCTGAGAGAATCCACGGCGAAAATGGCTACATCTTCATTGGAATTACAACCAACCTAAAAAAAATAATAAGTATTTATTATATTTAACAATTTCAGCCACATATCCAGTGACATTTTCTTGCTACAAATTTCTGATTTATAACTAGCAATACAATAAAACAAAAGTAGTAATAAAAAAACATGACTTAGCACCAAAACATCCAATTCCCTCTAGTATTCAGTTTGTTTTCTTTCTACATAATAAATGCAAACTTTAAGGTCACAAACAGATTGGTTTTAGTGAAAAAAAGGGACATTATATCAATAATAACACCAACAACTGAACAAAATGCAGTCATTTCACAACTATAATAAAATCAAGGTATTTGACCTACAGAAAACCAAAAATTCCCTGTAGGAGAGTGATGAACAGGTATAAAGTTAGGTTTGTGTTTATCTATTCAGAAGCACTTATTTAAAATACATTTTAGGATAAAAAGAAACAAAAAAATGTCTGCAACTATAGGGTTTATTTTAAAAACAAACAAACAAGAAAACATTTATAAAGTCCCAAAACTTTATCATCCAATTCAAAGGTTCAATACAAAGAAACAGATGAAAATAATCCTAAATAAAGTGTTTTAGTGCATTTTGTTGTGATTTTGATCCAATTTGACCTTTTTTTCCCCATTTAGCTTCTAAAGACTTAGCATCAATCCACACCCACCTTGTTAAAGTGGTCTCCAATGACCTCCCAGATCCTGGACCACTGCAGCCTGATGCGCCCCATGTTGTAATAAGAGATCTCAACTATCTTCTGCAGGCTGAACATACGTGGATGTGTAGGCGAGGCCAGCTCATCCATGGACACGGCACACAGCCAGCGCACAAAATCCACTGAAGAACAGGCAGGAGATGGTTGTGATGAGCAAAGAAAGGGGTTTTGAACAAAATGGAAGCCATGATAAATCAAAAAATACCTAGAATGAAGCTGTCCTTGCTTAGTTTTGATCAGCTACACTCACCTATTGCATTTCCATCTAGTCTGGTGGAACCTGTGAATATCCTAAAGCAGAAAAACACAGATTAAACAAAAGTATTTTTCCTGCTCCAGTTTCAGCTATACTGTCTACATCGGCTGCAGAGCAAGTTTAAGGCTACAGAAATTGAGCTAAAAGTGTAAAAATATTGAAGTTAAAAAAGTGGAATAAAATTCACTGCCCTTATTAAAATTAAGATATCTTTTGGAGTGCTGGTTATTCCACTTTTTTGATTCTTCAGAACCAGGCA
>JARVGW010000323.1:12231769-12256030 GCA_031762495.1 Anablepsoides rubrolineatus
TGATTCTTCAGAACCAGGCACCTATTTACTCTTTTCCCCTTTTTTATAAGGAAATTTGAGTTGTGCGCACTAAAAAATTTTTTCTTAATAAAATATTGAAGTTAACCAGCAGGAAAGTAAGATTCAGGAAAGTATGGGTCCCCAAGTACAAAGGGGGAGTTTCTTGGTTTGTGTCTTAACCACAGTTAGCAGAGTTCTTTGGTGTGGGAGGAGACTGTCCTAACTATGATTGGTGGAGTTCTTTGGTTTGTTCTCCCAGTAGCCCCCAAGATTCTTTAAACCCTACCCAAAATCATCAATCGGACCAATCACTTCTTTCTCCTCCCCCACATAGTGCCTGATGAGACCCTCTTCTCAATTCAGGGGCACAATGATACCTGTCCACAGCTACCACCACACTCTGGGAGCTCGTCTCTCCAATGGACTCCTGAATGCTCGCGATCTGCTTTCGGTCCACTGTTCCTCCAACTGCAGAGGCAAAGACAGAGAAAGTGAGTCCACCTAAGGGAAATGACATTTTAGAAAAAGATGCGGTTTTGAACTTTATGGTGTTGACCCCTGACCTAAACCGAGGTACTCGTCGCTGCTCTGCTCCTTCGTGCTTGTCAGAAAGCCCTCTCTGCCCCTCACCGTCCCTGAGATGTAGCGTGCCTTCACCCCCGTACCAATCAGCTGAGCCAGCTCCAACTGACTGATGCACTTAAGGATCTGAGAAGCAGAGAGGCAGGCACGTTCAAACAGATACACGATAAAAAACGGAAAGTACCAGACACTACATGGCTGTGAGAAAACAGAAGCATGTCGGATAAAAGGCCACAACACCTACATTCTGTTGATCCATCTCATGTTAAATATTTTAGACGTGTTTATATAAAGACAGGAGTTAAGACAATAGACAGGAACCAGGAAGTGAGAAACATTGTTTAAATAAACGGAGCAGACCTCATGCCAGGAGTTGCCCAGGTAGTTGCCGTCAGTGTGAGCCACAGTGATGAGGGTCTTGATGGTGTCGATGTTCTTCTGCTTCATTTCTGCGATGCCTGAGCTCGCCGTCAGCAGGGTGAACCTCGCCAGAGCCTGCACGTACGCATCCCTTTCCAACTGTTCGGAGACACAAACAACAAAGATCGAATGATCCGGGTCGGACAGCAGACTGGAGAAAAATACAGTAGGACCCTTCAGTTCTGGCTGCAGTACCTGTATGGAGAAGATGCACGCTATCCTGATGGCGCAGCGTATTCCTTCCAGGCACAGCGAAGCCACTTCGGTGTCGTCGCAGTCCTGCAGGCCCACGCTGAACGCAGCCAGGAACGGCGTCCATGCCAGCTGAGGAAGGATTACTCCATAAGTTTTGTGTTTCTGAGCACGCGTCCTGCAGCGTGTGCAGCGCTGGCGTTACCTTGAACATGGGCCTGACGTGCTCCAGGTGCGTGGCGCTGGTGAAAGGAGCCTGCACGTGGCTGACGGCCTCCATCAGAGCCTTGGCCGTCTTGGCCATCTGCTCCATCTCCACGTTGTACAGCAGACGCCTCTGCTTCTCACTGGCTACGCCTGCACAGCAATTAAAAAACATACAAATCCACCTAAAACTCTCCAGCAGGGACAACACTGCTGATGTTCCATCTTTGAGACTCACTCTGCTTGTTGGACTTCATTGTCAGTTCTTTGGTCTCCTTCATGGCGATCTTCTTCCCCGCGATCTCATCATAAATGGCCGACAGATACTCCTCAGGCAGGTCTTTGCTGTCATTGATGCCGCGGTTCATCTTGATATATTGCTCTTTAGTCATTTTATTTTTCACCTTTGCAATTAACAACACGGAGACAAGTCAACAGCTGTCTGTGCAACCCCTGTGATAAATGTTCTACCGATAAATAAGAACAGCTGCTGTCAAAACACTAAAACTGCTTTATTACTGTCAACTTCTTACTTGTGGACTGTGAAGGTCTGTTGTCAACATAATGATGGAGTAGGCAAGAACATATGCAGTGTCAGCGCTGGCAAAGAGTGTTTGCCTGTAAAGTTAAAAAGGAGGACAACAAGGGTAAGGAGAAAGGACACAGAGTTTATTTGTTCACTCAGGGAAAATATATATATATATATATATTTAGACTCACCCCTGGTTGCATTCCAAGTATCTCGCTGCGAATTTCTCCATGAGCCGGTCGATCTTTTGCGCCTCGCCTGGGAGCCGGAAGCCCTCCAGGAACATCCTCAGAGCAGAAACGAAGTCTTTGCCCTGGAAGTCCATCTGATCCACGTAGGCGTACATCACCTCTTTGTTGAAGCGGTCGTTATCTCCGAGAAACTCTCCCACCTGAGTCTGAAAGAGCAGAGGAGCGGCTGGATGGATGTTCAGTGCTTCGTGGACAAACTGTCAATTATTGTGTGGAGTTTGGCTGAATAACAGGTGGGTACAGAATGGCTTCTGATGGACTGGCTGGATATTTGTCAGCCTTTTTGTTGAGCGTCTGTCTAAACTCCTTGGGCACGTGCAGAACATACATGTTTTTTCAACAAAAACTTCTAAATTCTTCTATGTTTTGCACTCTGATGAAACAAAACTGTCTGTGTTATCCTGGCATCGACTCGTTTATTCCAGAATCAGCTATTTTTTTCATCCAATTTAAAGATTTCTTTGTGGATTTCAATATTTTCTTCACTGTATTTTCTGTTTTGTACGGAAAGTTTTTATACATAAAGCATTTTTGATATTTAACATGGCTGATTGTAAGAGTAATCAGTGATTTATGAGGCACCTGAGTCAGTTTAAACAAAATTTAAATAATGATTGTTACCGAGTCGAGCCTCTCTTCCTGGTGCAAAAACTGAGCGAGGTCCTCTGGGGTGGTTCCCAGCATGCCTTGCTCTTGAAGGTACTGGATTCCTCTCTTTGGTTTCTTGTTAAACCTGCGTAAAAATCACTTAATCTAGCATCTAATATAGTGCATCACGTCATATCTTATATCTTTTTTTTCATTGGAATAAAATGATGGGGTTTTGTGCGCTCACAGGTCAATCCCCTGTTCGATGATCTCCTTCTGCTGCTTGAGGACTTCGAACTGCTCGGGGTTGTCGGTTCCTGACATCTGGGTGCTGTAGCTGCCGATTCCAGACGAGGCGGTGGAGTCCAAAGAGTTGATGCTCCCATAGCGGTTTATGGTCTCGGAGGCCTTGGACTCTGTGCTCTCCTGTTCCGAAGGTTTCTCCTGGCCTGACAACCAAAAAAGAGAAATACAGCTAAGGAAAGATGGTACACGAATGACAAAAAAAACTAAGTGTTAATGTATAAAACCATATAACAAAAGGTGAAAATATTAGAGACTGACATAAACTTAGCTTGGAGATTAAAACGAAAAACAGAATGAACTTTAATTTTGAAAATAGAAAATGCACAAAATATGACCTTGAAGGCTTCCTAATGATAGCAGTGGGCAGGGACGGTAATAATACACACACAGCTACACACTTACTCAAATGGAACAAGTTCAACGCAGGAAGAAAAGGAGGATATTACAAAAGGAGGGTTATCTAAAACACCCCAGGCAGTCAAAAGGGTAAAAAAAGAACTTAAATGCCAAGAGAAGTAGTATATTAAGCCGTGAGTGAGGAAGTCAAGAATCTACTGCTGTTACTGGAGCGAGTCCACCTCGTAACCCACGCTGTGTGGAACTGTGGCGTCTGATTACTCATCGGAAACCCTTTAAAACATTCAGGACAGCCTCATTGGTATGTTAGCTGTGCACAGCTGAGTGGAAAAGGTGAAGAAATGCTGATTACCGACAGCAAAATGAACCGGAAGCAGCAGTTTTATGAATTAATAGAGCCAATTAAATGTTGCTACTATTGATGGAAGAGGCACCAAGGTTCTAATGAGTTAAGTGAGCCTGGGCATGGTTCTGGTTATAGCTAGGAGGTTCTATAGAACAGCAGGAGTGAGTCTTGACCATGTGATCATGTAGTCTACTGTAGACGCTACAATGTGGATTTACCATTACTGTACATATTGGCAACACAGCAAAAAAAGGCTGATGTACAAATCATAGAAATTATTAATAATAACAACAATATTATCAATATATTATAGTGTAAAAAATCTATTGAATGTATATAAAAGTGCCAGAACCAACAGAAGAGAAACAGGAAAACGTGACTCATTTCAAACTAAGCAGATTTTATCTTATTTACCTCAGACTGGATATGATTTGACCAGAACTGAAGCTAATAATCTGACAATTTAAAATTAAAATAAGCTTATAAAGCTGATGTAATCACTGGTAATTATTGAACTGGTTAGCAGGTATTAGCTTTTTTAGCTTATTGCTATATAGAGTGTAGCACTATGCTTAATCATGCTACAATTTAGCCCAAACCATTAAATACTACAAGTTAGTTTTGCCTCTGATTTATGCAATATTTATAGTTTAAAATAATATTATACATTTGACAATTTTAAAGTTTCTATCAGACAAACTTAACCTGTTGAAAAGATGGCTAGCCAGTATCAGTAGAGACAAGTTTCATGCTAAAGTATCACTAAGTATGCAGTGACCATTTTCCAAGTGTTGACTGGTAAATATTTATTATTATTTATGACAGATAAGAAATAATAAATATACTTTATTACAAGTTCAGGTCTGGTTTATATTACTGTTACCTATAAGTTATATATTTCTCTTGTATATATCTGCTGTTTTACATGATGGTTGGAATGAAATTAACATAAATATTTTAATTTACTGTAAAAATATTAAGTGCAATTTTCCGATCTTCACGGTCAACTAAGAACCCGGCCCACCTAGACCGGGTCCTTTGAAGGACCCCGCCCCTGAATTTGGACACAGCCCATGTTGTCTCAGATGCTAACAGTGGACGGGATAGGCGGGGCTCACTCTAGTGTTATTCTACTCTATGGGTTACAGTTCATCATTGTAAGAGTGTAACACAAACCCACAAACATCAGTTGTCTATTGCACCACAAAAACAAAACCGACTAAAGGCACAACAGGCTTAAACATGAGCACGTTCCACACATTTGCAAACAGTTTCTACCAAAACACTCCATCCTGCCTTGGGATTTATTACCTGCTCGTGCTTTGAAGTCATTTAGAGAAAGGAGAAAATGGAAACAAGTAAATAATGAAGACATGGATCCAATACATTAGAGTTCAATAAACTAATGTGCTACATGGACTTAATGTTTAGCAGCCACGGATTCTTTAGCAAACTCCACCGTATTAAAGAGAATCCCCGACAGGCAGCGGGGTAAATTTAAGATTCTAATTTCACATACGAGCTGCTGCCTGGATACTAATGAGCTGTTATGAGTTTTGGCAGAGTCGTGTCCTCGACAGCCAAAAGAGCTGCCTCTGCTGGGTAACTCTGACAGCTTAGCCTGAGGCTGGCCTGTGGATTGTTCCAGGAGCTTATGGGATATCTTTCCAGTCCTTTCACAAAGTTGCACTTCATCCCAGTTTGAGCTCCTCCTTCAGCTCACAGAAATCCTGCGTTGTGCATAAGACCCGGGGGCTGGTCTCGCACAAAGGTGTTTCATCACTGCTCAGTGTAAGGTGTCACTTTTTTTTTTTAGGAGGGTAGGGTCTGAACCTCCTGGATTAGCCTTTATGCACTCAAGCATTATTTCACTGCTTCCTCCGGCTGAAACTGAGCCAAAGAAAGGCTCGTTTTCTTTTCCTACTTGGAGCTGCAGCTTCCTCGATAAACTGTCAATCCTACAAATGACTGCCACTGTGCTGATGGGTATGAGTTTTATCACAAACAGTTAATCTCAGAGAGAAACCAAGACCGGAACAGTTAACAGGAAAGTCTGCTTATATCCTTCATTATTCATTAACTACTGGAGAATAGCCAAAGCATTAAATATGAACAATTACAGCATTTATCATCTTTGTCTGAGATGTAAAATTTATCCAAACCACATATGACAAAGAAAACCCCATAAACTGTGCACAGTGACAGGGACCAGCTGTATCCTTTCTTCAAATCTGCTCCAGGAATTAATTTGTTTGCCCACCAATCCATCCTTTTCTCAGAAGAAAACATCTAATCCCTTATTGGTCGCTGTAGCTGCAGAGCAGCAGGTCTCCTTCAGCTCCCCGGGAGGAGCCGAAACAGCTCCCAGAGCAGAATGAGGAACAGCCCCAACTCTGAGTTCTGGATCAGCATCTGGACTCTGCCCAGCTGGCAGAACATGTCAGCCAGGCACCACACTGCAGATAAAACTTTTTTTTTTTTTTTTTTTTTGCTGATTATCCAAAGTCCATGGCCGCTCAGTGTGTGAAGGTAACAACTGTGACAAGTGAAGCTTTTTATTTTGTAACTGTTTGTGTTTACGGCTCCACGCTGACTCACCGAGGCTGGTCTGGGAGTTTGGGTTGACGTACTGGTCTTTGCTCCACTCCACCATACACTTCAGGATGGACACCAGACATTCAAGGCCTTTCTTTCTCAAAGTCAACTCCTGTAAGGAAACAATTGGAGGATATCTGGTAAAAGCAGCTGAACAACATGAAGCGTTATTGATGGAAACCTTAAATAAAACTCACCTGTTGAGGCGTCGTGCCGAGCTCGTGGCCCCCTCGGCCCTGTGCAATTTTTGACAGGTCGTTGACTAAGCGTTCAAATATGTTAGCAGCATTCAAGTCACAATCATAGTTCACGTAGATGTCCACCACACTCTGAGCATCTGAAAAAGACAGAGAAAAACGAGTCCTTTCACTGAATCAGACATGTAGAAGCAAATGACCAAATTTCTTTAAAGGATTTTGAAAGACCCGACGTGCAAAGTCACAACAATTTGTAAAATCAAAGCAACAACCTGCGCAGATTCTGGTGAGGGTCTGTATGACCATCCACTTGTGGTCGTAGGAGCTTGTCGACGTTTCAAGAATATACAGGAAAATCTCTTTGAAGAAGACCTGCAGGAAGAGATCATGTGATGATGCAAACAAGAATAAACATTTATAAAGGAAACAACTGCAGCCATCTTTTTACCCTCCGAGCGGCTGAAGAAAAGGACTCATCTCACCTCGATTTGCATCTTGAGGTGCGTCTTGAAGTGGGAGAGCAGCGTGAGGAAGATGGAGAGTGAAAGCTCAAAGACCTCAGGCACGGAGGAGACGCCGTTCTTGGACAGAGCCACGCACAGGTACTGCTTGATGGCGTTTATGAACATCTCGTTGGTTTTGAAGATGGGGCCGGCGTTCTGCAGGATGGACAGCAAGAGCTGGAGGGACAGAACCTTCGATCGCAGCTCGTGGGACCTGAGGGCAGGCAGACGCACACGTGTTGGTGTACTTTGTGTAAAATCAGTAGAAAACGGCTCTGCTGAGAGTCAAAATGTTGGCAACTATAAACAAAAGAAGTTTCATTCATGATCATGAGTGCAGCTTTACCTATAATAAAAAAACATGTTGCCTTTGAGCAGGTTAAGTCACAAAGCGTGAGGCTGAATGAAGCGGAGTCTCTGCAGCAGAGAGTTAAAAATCTGCAGCAGTGTTCAAAGCATAAAAACTTAATCAAAGTGCCTCTGCTGCACAGCCGCAGCTTGTCTGAGCTGTTTGTCCACAGCACAGGGGCAGAAAAAAAACTAAATCAGATGTTCAGAAAGATTTTATGTTCAGCTACTTTATATGCAGAGTTTAGTATATAGTATATATTAGGGGTGTAAATCGCCAGCTTTATCATGATACGATATTACATCGATATGTTTGGATGACGATTCGATATTTCACGATATCACAAAGTCTGTCATGATATGATTTCGATTCAATTCAATTCACGTCTGTAATCGATATAATGCGATATCATATGCCCATCTAACACAATGACTGTGTTAGATGAGCATACGATATCGATTCACATTTCATTTTGCCTCGATATAACTGAATCATGAACCATTCAAATCGATATATCTATATAGATCGATGTAATGTTACACATCTATATATTATATATCTATAATATGCATGTATGTTTGTATATATATGTATGTATGGGTATTAACTTATGTATGCATGCTTTACAAATAAATTATAATTAATTTATTATTATAGGGAGATGTATCTTGTTGCTATGTTTTTTTGTATTTATTTGATTTCAGGTGAGCAGACAGACGTCGGGTGTGTGGCCTTGTGTTCTCTTGATGTAT
The DNA here is from genome assembly GCA_031762495.1 of Anablepsoides rubrolineatus. NCBI lineage: Eukaryota > Metazoa > Chordata > Actinopteri > Cyprinodontiformes > Rivulidae > Anablepsoides > Anablepsoides rubrolineatus. The sequence continues at coordinate 12,239,941 of JARVGW010000323.1, forward strand.
ATTTCCTAATCTCTCTTAATCTTAATCATATTTCCTTTTTTCCTTCTTTTCTCTTTCTTCTTTCCTTGGAAAAAACCCCACTGATGATGAAGAAATTAAGAAACTAATATTTAGTTCTTTTTTCTACTGAAGTGAAAAAAAAAAATGCAGAGTTTAGCTTTGTAGTAACTTTGTTTGCTCTCGATATCTGAGAAGACTCAGTATGACTTAAAAGGCACAGAAATAATGACCCTTTACAATAACTGTGATATGCATTCCTTCAAGAACTAGGCCTTAATATTTACTTGATGTTGTTCTCTGTGTGTGTGTGTGTGTGTGTGTGTGTGTGTGTGTGTGTGTTGTTCTGGTGTGATACATCAAGCTGAGCAGCCTTGTTAGGAGAGCAAAAGGTTTCTGTCTGACACAGACATCACTGATGTAATTGACGTGGCCTTCAGGAACAAAACACACACACACACGCACACATACGCACACATGTTTGTCTTGCAGTCCTTCTGAGGACTTCCATTGACTTCCATTCATTTACCGGTCATATCTATACCCTAACCACCCCAGTACATACCTAACCCTAACCTTAACCAAAACTTCATTCACACCATACCTCTAAACCTAGATAGATGGTAGATGTTTGTCCTTATATTATATTTACTGGTCATTTCTACAGCCTAACCCTGACCCTAAATGTAGCTTAAACTCAAGTCACACCTTAGTTCTAAACCGAACCCTCATCAACGGTGTTTCCTCCAATGGGGACCAAGTTTTTGTCCCCATACGGACAACTGGGTCCTCACCAGGCTGTGTGTACTGGGAAAATGGTCAAAAATTGTTCCCACCAGGTAGCAAAAACATGTATACGCACACACCGCTCAGGAATTTCCAACAGTGATTTTGAAAACATTTTAACAGTCTGGATTGCATTTCTCTGACAAACTGACAAAATAAAAAAATAAAAAATAAGACTAGTACAGTTTGGAGAAACATCTTAAAGTCACGGTGCAGAACTGGGTTTTACACAGAAACAAGAGAGAATAAATCCAGTTTCACAGAAGGAGCAACCATCAGTACAAGCTGGTGAAACAGATTTCCTCTGAGCAAAGCGAGGAAATGACAAAAGCAGCCGTTCTACATTTGTGCTGCTTTTTTTTTAAAGGGGGAAGAGTTAAAAAAAAGTTTGTGTATCTCATAAAATAAGGAAGTGATTCAGACAATGAGTGATGCCTCAATGTTTCCTTCATCACAAAATATCAAAATAAAGCTACAACCTTTAAAAACAATCCTCGTTTTAAAGCATGATTCAGATCTCAGATCTGAATAACAGCTGATTCATGCTTCTTTGTGGTAGAATAAGGTAAGTTAAGAACTATAAAGACAAAGCTGTTTAAAAATTAAATAAAACAAGGAAGCATCCCAGATAAAATTAGGTTCATTAAGGGTCTATCTAAAATACTTTGTAAGCAGCAATTGTAGCTGCAAAAATATTTACAATTAAATAGAAAATATTCTGATTAAAAAACATTCTTCTCTCTTGTTTTGAATCCAATCAAAGTCTTTAATGTGCTAGCCTCATTAAAAAAAGTTTCTGCCTCAACAATAGGCATCTTACTTGGGATCGGGAGGTCCGTCTGAAAGCGGCTTCATCGACAGCTTGCAGAGCGAGCGAAAGACGAGGAAAGCATCTTTCTGCAGGATGTGGGAGAATTTAGCTCCTGGTGGCTGTCCTGGTGTCGCTCCTGATTCCTGAGGAGAAACAAAAATGGAGAGCGACGTTAAAAACATTTTTCTTCATTGGATTCCTTAACCTTAAATGGGCTATATCATGTAAAATCAACTTTTTTGAGCTTTAGATCATGTTATAATGTTATCCTCTCATTAAAAACATGCCCAAAGTCTTGCTTTGACTCATTTATGCATGTTTGAGAAATCCTGTAGTGTTCTGAGGCAGCCAGGCAGGGGAGCAAAAATGACCGGTTGGGATCAGCTCCTCCTCTGGACTGTGTCTGGACACACCATAGGAGATATATATATATATATATATATATCTGTCTATGGCACACACACACACCCACCCAGCCCATGCTGAAATGGGCAGGACTGAAGCAGAAGGAGGTTCTTAAAGAGATAGAGGCCAATTTCAAGGTGTTAAGAAACAGATATGAAAAAAAGTCACATTTATTTTCTATTTAAACATATAAACAGCATTTTAGTAATAACTGAATGTGACATAGATACTTTATTATGGTATAAAATTTAAATATATGTCTGAGAAACACATAATATTGGCCCTTTAAGGGTGAAAAAGGACTCTCTAGGTCTATAAAATTTACCAGAGCATGATTTTAGGGAACACAAAGAAGTTTCTATTTTGTCTCGAGTCAATCGCAGGCCTCAGGAATAAATCTAACTATAAACAATACTTCTAGTTAAAATGCATAACCCTTTAAATAACTTCCATCACACCTTTTTAGAGCCAACTTTTTGTCAAGTAGATTAACATCTGAAATTCATACCAAGCCACCGATCCCACAGCAGAGCTAAAATAAAAGTAGGTGAATGGAAGGTAAAAATACAGATTTTAATCCAAGATCATCAACTTCAGCAGCAGCTCAAACACTTATCAAAACAAAAACAGCAAATGATCAGAGGTGAAACCATGAAGCATAAATCGGACAGCGCTGTTTGTTTATTTATTACCCTGACTGATGGGATTCCTCTGAACAGCTCATAATGAGACAGGTTAACACAGCAGTGCAGCGCGGCTGACAGAAGTCATCTGTGTTTGTTTTATTGGATTGACCTCGTCAGTTTACCTTCACAGCTTGTTCTGGTAAAGCGCCGGGGAGGAGGAGGAAATGTTTTTGCTCCGTGACTTCCAGGTTAATGGAGAGTCTGAAACGAGGCTCCCGGGCAGCCGCATCCCTCACCTGAGTGTCGGTGGAGGAGACAGACAGTCTGTCGTCAGGCAACGAGGGCGTGAAGCTGGCGGAGATGGGTGTGCCGGGAATGCCGTTGGCGTGGACGTGCTCGCTGTCGCTCCCCACCGTGCCCTCGTCCTCCAGCGAGCTCTGGGTTTCCTCCGTCGTTGTTGCCTCGGAGGCGGGCTGCGGCTCGGCCGGCTCGTCTGCCGACTCCTTTGTGTCGGAGCAGAGGTTCGCGGGGTCCAGGCAGTGACCTGTGGCGACAACAGGTGCTTAGAAATTCACAGGCGATTTTTGTGGGAAACTAAAATTATATTACAGGAAGTGCTGTTTAAAAAAAAAAAAAAAAAAAAAGAGCAGATAAATTCCACCAGACCTCCTGCAACAGTGTTGACAACCTCCTGCAGAATACTCTGAACTATTTCCTGGGCTTTCTCTTCATAGTTTAGAGCCTCCTCCTCACCTGCTCTTTCATGCTGTTTGGATGCTGAAAACAAAAAAATTCAGCTTCAGCTAAAAGTTACGCTCTGTTTGAATGGCCTATCAGGAAACAACATACTGGTTTAGCTTTTCATATTCTACACGAGAAAACGTCTTACTCTGTGCAGCCGCTGCAGTGGCTTGATCTGCCTCCGTCTGCTCGTTTTCAGCCACGCAGAACTCCGAACCGTTCTCAGGATCCGGGTTTTCGTAGACGCCCCCCTGCTCTCCCTGCTCCCCGGACACAGACCTGCTGCTGGACTCTGTGGCCGGCGTGGAAGGGGTGGACGGGAAGGCGATGCTCGGGGTCGGAGGGCTGACGGGGCCGTTGGCCTCCTGGGCCGGAGGCTTGGCGGGCGGGTGAACGGGGGTCTGGAGCTGCGGGGACTCTGGCTCGGAGTGCTGCCGGTGCCGATCTCTCTCCAGCTGCTTCGCTTCCTGCAGCTGAGGGCGAGGGGAGGGGGAAACACGCACCAACAAAAAAAACAAATAAAAAAACCCCATCAAATTAGCAACAAAAAAACGCACAAAAAAACAGGTTTACAGACCAGACTGCCGAAACAAATTTAGCTTCTATGTTTGGAAAAAGGCATCTAATGTGTCAGCTGTATGGAAATGTACATGAATCTCCACTAACATGCTACTGAAACAACGTGAAATAATTTCATGCTTTCTGGCGTGTCGGGTCCATTAAAGAAATAAAAAAACAAAAATAAAAAACAGTTCTAGTGGAAAATGTCTCACACAGGCACGTCCTGATTGATGTGTCACGGCTGACATGTCTCTGACAGAGAGGGAGCGACAGAGCGTTGCCGTGCTTCAGCTTGCACACATTTATGAGCACCTCAACATGCTGCTGAATGATGGGATATTTCTTCAACCAGGCTGCCTACATGAACATGGTAACATCTGACTTTCTGAAGTGGATTAATCAGATGACAATAAAAACATCTGTCTGACTGTTGAACACATTCCAGTTCCACTGAAAACACAGACAGGTTCAAAACCTAGAAGCAGTGCAAAATCTCTCAGCCAGACTAAAAAAAAACAGCAAATTTGCATTTGAAGTGAATAAAAGAATAAAAAGAAAACATACAGGTAGACTTGGACGTCTCAGGGAGCAGAAAGGGACACGAGGTTTGTATGAAAATGCGAAGAGTGACACTTTTACCAAACCAATGTACTGATGGAATTTGGGAATAAAAATCAACCACAAGTTGAAAAACTAGTACAAATATTAAGGTTTAAATTAAACAGTTATAAATGTTGTGAATGACTCTCAGATACTATCACATCAAACTTTAGCTCAATATTTATAAAAGTGAGTTATAGTCGTTTCTGTGTTGGCTGAAGTTAATTAGCTGCAGCAGCCATTTTTGAATTGGACTGAACTGAACGTTTCATTTACACCCAGTTTTTCATGAGATATTTTGCTAACAGACAGGAGCTGACTCCAAAAACACTGCATCCGCCTTCACGTTTTGGCGGTGGGCGACGTCAACATTAGATTGGTTTATTGCATGTGCAGCGTTACAGCTCATCTTACAGCCTTGATTAGGCGTTTCATCCATCTGTCTTGCGTTGAAAAGCACAATCCTATTAGGAAACGCTGGGTTCTAATTAGATGAGCCCGCTGCTTTTGTCACACATAAATGTGACTGAAATAAATTGAACGAAGCGGCTTTTTAAACAAACGTTTAGTATCAAATATGAGCAGACGAAACAGACCGGAGGGGGAAGTCGAGGCGGCACAAACAAACTAAGCTCATTATTTAAATGCCACCTCAGTTGGATAGTGAAGGGTGTGTGTGTGTGTGTGTGTGTGTGTGTGTGTGTGTGTGTGTGTGAGAGAGAGAGAGAGATCAGACCGTGCTGAGCTGCAGACAGTAGGATATGTACAAACACAGAAAGTGGATCTCCCTGAGCAGCAGGGCAGTATAATAATGGGACTCAAAGTCTACTTGTCTTCCTGTTTATCACAGACTCATCCTCCTACAAGAACTTTAAAAGGTCGTCCTTAAGAGACACCAGGGCTAGGTTCACACTGCAGGTCTTAATGCTCAATTCTGATTTTTTGCAAAAACCTGATATTTATGCGTGGTTCACATTATATTTTAAATGCAACCTTCATCAGACTCCAGTGTGAACCCCTCACATCACTGAAGCAACCTGCATGTGCAGAAAATGACATGACTTCACATTAAGCTCATTGTTTACAGAAGTAATAGTTGCTACATGTTAGCATGTCGATTCTAAAGTTCTAAAGCAAAAATATCCTGGGTTCGGTCCCCGGTTCGGGCCCAGCGTCTTTCTGTGTGGAGTTTGCATATTCTCTCCAGGCGCATTTATCATCTAGGAAGTTGAGGAGAAGCAAGATGAGAAAAGAAGCCACAGCAAGCAGACGGTGGAAAGACAGCATTCGTGTTGCAGCGCAGCAGAGAAAAGGATGAATGCACAAATGGATAAGGGGCAAAACAAATTTATTTTTTAAAAAAAAGGCGCAAACACAAACACACAGGAAAAAAAAAAGAGTTGAAAAGGTCTGATCAGGCAATATCACGGCAAGTCCTGCACGCTTTACCTGGCGGTCACGCTTTCTGGAGGCCAGAGACCAAGATAGCTTGTGATTTGTAAGCTATGTGTCCAAAAAAAAATAAAAAAAGAAGGAAGGAAGGGAAGGGAGGGGAGGCAGGTGAGGAGGAAGGAGAAGTGTCATTCAAAAAGAAAAAAGATGACATTAGAGCAAGCTGTCTTTGAAGGAAACACCTACAAACATCCCTCTGACTGTAGCAAGTCTGGCTCAAGGAGGAACACGTAGTTTAAATGAGCAAAATTTATTGCAAAATATTTGTGTTGCTTAAATTGCATTTTTGAAGTAAAATAGCTTCGGCCGAAGCAATTTTCAGAGCCTTTTTGTGTGTTTGTGTGTGTGTTCCTGTGTTTCTGTGCGGTTGAACGTACTGCCTGGTTCTCCATGCGAGCAAAGATGACGTTGAGCATTTGCGTGAGCGTGGCCTTCGCCGTCGTCTGGTTGATGAGGTTCTTGCTGGCCAGGTAGATGTTGTAGCAGGTGCGCACGGCCTGCAGCACGGTACCTTCGTGGATTTCTATGTGCTGAGAGGTCACGGCCGTCAGCAGAGCCTGGAGGGAGGAGGCAGGAGGTGTGAAGGGGGGGAGAGAACACCACTGAGCAGGCTCTTTTTTTTCATGCTATACATTAAAATAAAAACAAATCTTTGCTGTCTTGGGAACATTTCTGCAGCTCTTCAACAGTGAAATTATGCAAATGAGTCAAAAACACTGTTTATAGAAACAACATGAGCGGATTTACTACTTTCGAACGTCACAAAATAAAAATGAAGTTATTTCCCACTTAATTTTATGACTCCTTATTGCAACATGGCCTGTGTGATATTGTGCCTTGTTTTCTCCACAAACACACTGTATCACACTGTTTGCATATATGCAGTCTTAAATACCACCCTAACTGTCTTAAAGGAGACACATCCTTTAAAATCATTCAGTTGGGTTCTATATAAAGTGGAACTTCCTCCTTATTGTAACTCCACAAGCCCCTTTTTCACCTCTTTTCTGAAGTTTCTCTCACATCAACTCATTTTGGAGCTGTCTCTTTAAATTCAAACGAGGTGCTTCATGTTCCGCCCCCCTCCAGCTTCCAGACTGATTCATTCTAGTTTGATAGAGGGGTTTACGAATATATAGCAGCACAGAACCATTTTTTACAAATTAATTAAAAGATGTCAACAAAGGAAGACAAAGTCCATCCAGCCTTACATGTTGGACCCAGAGTCTAACCCAGAGCCAGGGGAGAATGAAGACCACCAAACTTTAGTTGGTAAGTCCAGACCAGTATTTGTGCTGTCACAAATACTGTGATGTAATAGTTCAGACAACATAATTAAATGGGTTGAAAATTTAATATAAAATATATAATTACCACAAAACGTTAGAACATTAGTGTTTAGTAGATTATTTCGTTGTTGCAACAATGCTTCTCTGGAATAAAACTTACACCAGCAAATGGGGGAACCAGAAGCTCAAAACAAGAGTCTATAACAAGCTGTTTGGCAGAGAAGCTTTAGCAAATTTTTCATGTGCACAACCCACATTTTTTCTGTACTTTCGTTATTCTATCTCATCCTCTCCTGTATTGAGCTGCAGTAATGTGCAAATTTCCCCACTGTGGGATCAATAAAGTTTTATCTTATCTTTTCTTATCTTATCTTACATACTCAGCTCTACTTCTCATCCCACAAATGCATGTTCCTTACAAATGTGGCACTATTTAAAAAGGAAATTAACAGACTTTTCTACACTAAGATTTATTATCAAGAAGCATTTTTACAACAAAGAAATAATCTACCAAATACAAATTTACTTGAAATCAAATTTTATGAATAGGTTTGGGTTTTCACCCAACCTAAACATGTTTGCTGTGTTTGAAGAGCCAAAGCACAGAAATGCTGTTGCAGGTGTTAAACGAAGCTTGAAGGTAAGAATAAAAGTGGCTATGCTGTTGCAGGTGTTACCTTAATAATCTGTAGCTGCACGCCCTCATCAGTCTGAGGTCCTTGAAAACAAGCACAGATGGTCTCGATGATTCTGTCGATGAGCTTCTTGCCCGGGGCCGTGTTGTCCGGGGCGCTGCCCGTCAGGTGGCCATATGCTATCAGCTTCTACAAATGCAGATGAGCAAACACAAACACAACTTGTAAAGCCAGAGAGCATGAACTGCCAGCAAGTTCTCCAGGGATTTCACATCACACCTTGTAGCTTTTTTTCCCTATTTTACTCCTCAATAGGTTAACATTTGCTTTTATGAGCTAAAAACGCAAACATTTGGAGGTTTGCTGCTTAAACCGTCCTGCCACTGACCTGTAAACAGTCGAGGGAGGTGATGACGATGCGGGGACATTTGGACTGACAAGCCAGCTCAAAAGGCAAGAAGTACTTGTCGGCTTCGATGAAGTTTGTCTTTGATTTGATTGGCGGTAAAGTGCTGGAGCTGGATTTGCCATCGCCACTGGGTGGGCTGAGGAAGAACAACACAAGAAAAAAAAAAAGAAAGAGACAAACAATGAGATAAACACTGATCACTCAGTCCAGGGTTTAAAAATCAGTCCAACACTCTCACACTTCTTTCAACACACAAACACTGATGTTAGGATTCAGGACATCCCCTTCCTCTCCCAAACCTGGAGCGGGATGTTAAACATGCTAAACCCCTAATAAAGTGTTCCCAAAATACAAAAATTAAATCAATACAACACTGAATTTAATGTTGTACCAGGATGCTTCAAAATGTCACACCCGGTTTCATAGAGAGAGAGAGAATCCTACATCCTGAGCTTTGTCATTTTCTCCTGAGTACAAGAACAAACGATGCCACGATTTTTTAAAAACTGAATTTCAAAGCAACACAAACGTGGAGCATCGTTTTCAGCAGCCATGTCTGCACAGCTTCCCCAGGCGCTGCCACCACACCCACAGCTCTGCTGGAGTAAGAGAAAAACAGAAGAAGGGTGGGAGCCGAAGCGTGCGGGGAGGGAGGCAGACAAGATAGTGAAGGAGGAGGCTGCTTTGTTTATGTCCTGGCAATGAGGAAGGATGACTTCAGCTCTTTTAGAAGAGAGACGACCTCACAGCGGGGGCAGGAGAGGACGGAGGCTACGCCGAGGGGCCTTGTGAGGGACGGGATGACGAGGGACTCTCATGAAGGAAGCAGTATGAAATTACATTTGGGATAAACCAAGATACGGTGAAGAGAAACAAAGAGCTTGGAAAGACAACCTAACAAAGCGATTGTTGATGGATTACAAGACCACAGCACTGACCACTGAGCTACAGCAGCCAAAGAAATTAGCAACTAAATCCTACAAATTATAGAAAGTTAGATATTTGACTTAATGTTTTGCACAACATACAGTGAAGCTGTGATTCAGCAATAAGAAGCCTCTCTATCAGCTTGTGTGCATGACTGATCCTCCTCTGTTTCTCAAAGTTATCGCATTTATCCGGCCTGCTTTGGCTTTCAGAACACAAAAATCCAAAAGCTGAGTTTTAATCAGACAGCAAGGCTGACGTTTGAATTCATTTGCTGCTTTCATGCAAGGATTAACCAATGGGCTTTTCTATAGTTGATGCAGAAATGTAGAAATCGGGGTCTTTGATGACCAAATTACAACATATTTTATTTAGCTGATTACAGTACATTTGTTATTTTACAAAATATAACATTTGTTCAACTTAATTAAACATATATTTGCCAACCTTTAGAAGAACACTAGAACTAAAAAACACAAAGAAGAGCACGCCGTTTAAAAAACTAAAGTAAGCTGTTTGTAGCTGCATCTTAGTTTTCCTACTTGGCTTTTTAAATTAAACTTACTGTCTAACATGTTATTTGATAGGAGGTCAAATAGTCATTTAGTTTATGAGTAGTTGTAAAATAAATATCAAGGCAGCAAAAAACAATTCAGAAAATTCTATTTAGCAGTCCAGTTAATAATCGTTCATAATCTCAGTTAATGTGATGTAATATGTTGCAACTTTTAGGCTGACTTGGGTAAAACTGGGTTGACTCCAAAAGTCAGTATACATCCAAAGATTAGTTTTAGTAAGTTTCATTTAAATCGTTAAAGCTTGCAAAACAACTGCAAATCCTATTTTTGTGTTACCAGAAAAGTCATTCATCAAATACATTATTTTATCAATTGGAGTTATTTAAATTCTATGATTTGGTTGCTATTATCATTTTACTGGTTATGTTTAAGGCTCGCAAAAACATATATTTTAACATCCAAGTAAATTTTGTTAAGAGAGAGTTGTTAGAGGATAGAGATGTTTGTGAAACCTAATTTTAGAACCAGTTTGAAGGAGCGGTGTACTTCAATCCAAGGAATAAGATTATGGAATAATCTGGCGAGTAGGGCTGCCACTATTAGTCGACGACTAATTGACTAATAAAATAGTCTACGACTAATTTATTAGTCGATTAGTCTTTTTTTTTTTAACTTTGTTTTTCTCTCCAAACTACTTTGACACCTTCCACTGCCACATCTGCCTTTCTGTCCTTGACCAAGTAGGGGTCTCTGCAGAACATGTTGTCCTGTGGGCGCACTCTTTTCTCAAGTTATGACTAAAATTAATCTTAAAAAAACATATTGCTTCCTGCCCGACTCGACCAAACTACTCCTCGCTGCCTCCAGCCTCCTCAAACTCCGTCAATTCGACCAATCATGTGTCTTGGGCCGTCTCTGCCCACAGGACAACATGTTCTGCAGAGACCACCTTCTCTCCTTGACACACATGTGCAGTAGTGGTAACCGGGGTAGGCAGTGGACGTCACAAGACATTATACAGACAGGCTCTGGTATCATGGCTACCGGCCAACGGAGCTTAAAAGTGTGGGATCATTTTAAGAAAATGAAAGAGAAACCTGTGCAATTCAACATCTGCAAGGCAGAACTTGCCTTCCACAGCAATTATTTTTAGTTCGCATATAGCTAAAAGCTAACCATGGCTATATAATAGCAGCTATATTCTGGTCGCGATAAGCTGTATGTTTTATATTCAATTAACGTATGATCCGATTAGTCGACTAATCAAAAAAATAATCAGTGATTAGTCGACTATAAAAATAATCGTTTGTGGCAGCCCTACTGGAGAGTGATGTTAAAAATGCCAGATCAATCTTTTTGTTTAAGAGAATGATAAAAGTTGATTTGTTAAACAAATATGAAATAGCATAATGTGTATCTATATGAATTGCTGTTGGAGTAGGATTTGATGTTGTTTTTGTAATTTAATTTTGTTTGAATTTATTCTTGGGGGGGGAAAAGGGGCAGATATAAGATATTTTTTCTTATTTTTGCTGCCTTTCATTTTATTTGTCATTTGAATACTTTCCTCTGCTGAATATTGAAATTATTTTTTTAACAAAATGAACAAATCTTTAAATAAAATAAAAATAAATAAAATTAATTTATGGGATATTTTGCTAACAGACAGACACACAGAGGCATGGTCAGTTTCTAGTTGACGTATTGAACAAGTACTTTATTCTGAACCAAACCAAAAAAAAATTACATCAAAATGTAATTTTAACTAAAGATAAGAAAACAACCTTTAATCAAATAGATTCAAGGATGTTTTTTTTCATTCAAACCTCATGAATGCACAAGTTTCATTTAAACAGTTAGAGGCTGTCAAAATGTTTTGCATTCAGAGTAAAAAAGAAAAATAAAATTACAAAAAGGGGAGAACCACCTGAAATGAAACCAAACTTTCTAATCTTTTCCTGAGCTGTAAAATTACTGGTAAAAAGGAAAGAAAAGAGGAAATAGATGCTTCTCTACAGACTCTGCATGTAGAGAAGAAGATTGGGTGGGGGCTATGTCACATTCCAAAGCCTGAGTTACTTGGCAGACCCTTTCACAAACAGGGCGCACAATCAAAAAAAAAAAAATTCAACAACAGGCAGGGCTTCATGAAAAAACCCATTAATGACAACGCATGGGGGCTTTTGGAAACAAGCCAGACATACACAAATAAAAAAAGAACACTGGAGGCAGTGCATAAGAGCGGCGACACACACACACACACGAACACACAATGTTCTAATCTCCTTCACTAGTCCGAACACAGGAGAGCCAGAGCGAGGCCTGAAACTGAGCCAGGAATTTCACATCTAACCCTTTGAGACAAAACCCATTAAAACCACCACCGCTTCTTCGTTGTGTTAGAAACATATCGGTGGCTTACCTTAACTTTTTTGATTCCTCCTTGATTTCCTCTGAAAGATAAAAAAAGACAAAGAAGTGTAAGAGAGCTACTAAGGAAAACAGACTTTCATTGGAGGTCTGTCTGCAGCCCACTACAGTTTGTTGTTAAAGTACCAGCTGCCACTTCAACAAGTTCAGCTTTCTGTGCGACAGCTATAATTTGCAAGGAAGTTGACAAAAGGTAGAAGAAGTTTGTTATGATTAGAAAGCTGTCATTTGTCATTTATATAGCTTATAAACATGATTTTTATGCCTTTAAAAAGTGCACAACAACATGACAAAACACTGAAACCACCACAGAAAGCTAATGTGATTAGCATCGCGTTTAATCACTGTTTCTACTGGATGGTAACTTTGCTGTGACAAACTACAACGCAGAAACTCTGAAAATAGCAGCACAGATTAATGATAAAAAAAACACGATTATTGACATTTGAAAACTGATTCAGAATCTTACGTCTAAAATACATTGCATCTAGATTTTCCCTCCTACTTGTATTGCAAGCAGGCTTGATTATAATTAATAATAAAGAACATGTTAAGGAAAAGGGAGATATCTTGCAACTGTACATCTATTAGAATTTATTTGCAGTAAAGTTCAGTAACCTAACGGATTAATATTTACATTATTTGTAGCTTTTCAGTGATAAAGAAAGTTTTGTGACCTTGGGAGAAAATGTAAAAATGTTTGTAACATTGTTATTTCAAACATAGGTTTACATTTTCAGTTTAACTATAAGGGAAAAAAATGTTTATTTAATTTAGAGGGGGAAATCAGAATGGGTAAAAATCTGAACTGCCAAGGTAGATGCAATCGGTGCATCTTTAATTAAAGGTATTTTTATTTGAATTTGTGGGGTTTTGTGTGAAGCTGATTGTTTTGTTTATGCTGCAACAGTAAGAAAAAAGGAGCCTTGTTAATATGTTGCCTTGGCTGTTGCACAGTCCCAAAAACATAATTATTCACTCTGCAACGAGTCTGTGAGCCAGGCCAACGTGTGTTTATTTCACAGACCTCAAGACATGAAAGCAACTGTATGAAATTACTGAAAATTGACAAGAGCATAAAAAGAAAAGGACACATGCAGAGGGAAGGATGAGAGTGAAAGGAAGGGACAAAAATAGAGCCAGGAAGAAAAAAAAAAAAAAAGAGGAGGCCTATTGGTACGAGACATTAAAGGAGGCCTTGAATGATGAAGTGTTTAAAAGCACAGTTACAATTGGCAGCGTCCTCACAGAACTGCACCTGCCCACGGTTGTTGGGGAAAAACCACAGTCATGCTCAATTATTTCACTGCTGCAAGGCTGAGAGTCTTTTTCAAAAGAAATCCATTTGGAGAGAATATCTAGCGCCTAATGCTCAGTGGAAATAAATTAAGGCAGGTACAAAAAAACCCAAAACATTTTACTGTGCCACTCAGGAGAAAAACAGAGAGGCAGATGTGAAGAGTTGTTTTGGATTCAGAAATGTCTGTCTGCAGAACAGAATCTGATCCGAGATCCGAGCAAGTATCAGGTTGTCAACAGAGACAGACTGAAGAGGATTTTGGCTCCTTGGCACTGCTTATCTATTATTCAGCTGTAACGCAACAATACCAAGCAAGAAAGGGAAGAAAACAAAACAGAGAGAGAACATTTGAATCTGAATGAACGTCTTCCTCTGAAGCTGTAATTGAGTCAATCTTTATGAGGCTAAGTGGAAACAGGGGAGACGAGAGATGCAGATGTGCAGAAAAACAGGCACTTATTTTTTGTCTTGTTTTACCAGCGAATGATATTATTCTCCAAGTCACATAGCCGGGTACTTTGACACATGGCCATGTTGTAGAAGGAGAGCGACATATTGGTTTGTGAAAAATGGGAATTAAAAAAAATTGCCTCATTGTTTTGATTCAATCACACTAAAACTGACCAAACCAAAGACTAAACACACTAAACTACAGCCTAATTATAAAATTTTCAGCGCTTGACAAATAACTTTGGGCCCCAGTTCAAAGGGGGTTATAATTTTTTTGGCTCAAAAGAAAGATGAAATAGATTGCTGATTGTGGTATTTTTTTCCAAGAGATTACAGTGTTGCCTGCTTCAGATAGGATGATCATTTTCCGAAAAAAAGTGTGGCGTAAAATATCCTAACTCCCGTTTTACTTGGCCTATCAACACAATTTAAAAACTGTTGTATAGTTTGAAGTCTCTATTTTTGACAAAAATTGCAACAGAATGTCAGAGAACCTGTGTCTTTTCAGCTACAGCGATTTAAAAAGGTCATGTGAACTGATCATGTGACATACTGTACAGCTGCAGTGCATCGGTTTGCAAGATCTTTTCATACAACATTCCTAAATATTTAAATAAATGTGTGTGATACACACAAAATATTTTACAACAACTGTTTATCTGAGCTGCACTGTTTGCCACCACAAATACGGATGACATCACAACAACTTCAAGAATGCGCAAAGAGTTATTTATTAATCATAAAAGGGTTTGTTTGCATGAGGTTGACCAACACAGAACCTGTCTATGATAGCACAGGGGCAACAGAAAAATGCATTTTGTTCAAACATGCTAAGGAAAACGTTTGCACAATTTGAACAATTGTGCACTCAAACAGATTTTAACTTGCTGCCTGAATAACTTGCTGGTGCTTTTGCTTCTGCAGATAATGGGAGGAACTACAGTCCTGCAGAAGCTTCCATTCAACATAAGAGAAACTAAAAAAACACTTCTTTTGGCCTGGCTGTGATTTGTGAAATGAAAAGACTAATTTTTACTGAGCATTATTCCATCTTGATCCTAACAGCTGATGATGGCAAGATGATAAATGAGCATTAAGATCAGAATGGCAAATATTCCCAGAGAGACACTTTAAAGTCATTACATGCCCTTTTCTTGTCATCAAGAGACATGTGGGTCAATTACTTATATAAAATACTTTCTCGGGTGTATTGGATACTTCAAAAGCAGAAATCTCAGTTCAGGACCGACCAAAGTTAACCGCGATACTTCTGTCATACCCCCCGAGTTCAAACTAAAGTAGTCTCAAGCTGCCAAAATCTGTCTTCATATCTGCTTTGGAGTGAAAACAACTTCACTTCAAACTCTGTAGAAAGTTGAGAGGGCAAAAGAAATATGTTCCTGGTTGCCAGCAAGTGCACAAAATCAACACACACACACATCCTTGTACTACCATCAAACTGAGGACTTTGTATCGACTTCCATTCATATATGTAACTGAATTTATGCATAACCCAGACATTTTCCCTAACTCTATGATTACTAGTCTATTCCTAACCTTAACCAAAACTTAATTCACACCATACCTTTAAACTTAACTAGTAGAGCGCGAAGAACTGCAAAAAAAAGTGAGGACCCAGAAAATTACATCACTTTTTGTGTTAATATGATGGTCCTCTGGCAGAAACAAATACACACACACACACACACGTTTATTCTTGAACCCAGTGGGGACTTGGCATTGGTCCCCACGATTCACTTCAGTCCCCATGAGGCTGCTTTTCTTGGGAAAATTGTCCACACATTGTAGGAAAAACCCATCCACACACACACACACACACACACACACCCCTACACACTCACGCGTTTGTTCTTGAACCCCGTGGGGACTTTCCATTGACTTCCATTCATTTTTTTTAGACTTTATAGCCTAACCCTGACCATTTACCCTAAAATTAACTTCACAGGTACCTACCTGACCCTAAAGCTAACCTAAACCTAACTCCACACTCGTAACATGCATTTGGACCCGATTCACTTCGGTCCCCACGAGGCTGCTTTTTTTGAGAAAATTTTACCCACGTTGTAGGAAAAACCCGTCCACACACACACACACACACACACACACACACACACACACACACACACACACAC